>CATQIW010000334.1:0-29964 GCA_958295665.1 Tipula vernalis | reverse complement strand
TATATATATATATATATATATATATATATATATATATATATATATATATATATAAATATATATATATATATATATATATTATATATATATATATATATATATATATATATATATATATATATATATATATATATATATATATAAATACATATATATATATATATATATATATATATATATATATATATATATATATATATATATAAATATATATATATATATATATATATATATATATATATATATATATATATATATATATATATATATATAAATATATATATATATATATATATATATATATATATATATATATATATATATATATATATATATATATATATATATACATATATATATACATATATATATATATATATATATATATATATATATATATATATATATATATATATATATATTGTGGCGGTCACGCATTTATACATGCGTTCACCGCCACACGTCAAAGACGGCGCGCACTGTCTGTCGTCTGTAGGCAGGCATACCAACCGCGCGACACAAAACAAAACAGAACAGATAAACGAGGAAAACGAAATGACACTGATACAATACACAAGACAAAAATTAATAAATAAAAACAGTCTCGTCACGGAATTCAACGCGGCAACACGTCTTGGTGTTGGCCGCCAACCAATAATTTTGAGTGTACCAAAATGGTGGTAACAATAAAAAAATTATTAATAAATTAAAAATAAAATAATTTATATTAAACTAAAAATAATTAAATAAATAAATTAATTTATATTAACAAAATTAATTTATATAAATTATAATAAATAATTAATAATAAAATAAATTATAATAAACTAAAATATTATGTATTAAATTATAAATTAAAAAGTGATGTGTTTTATTAATATTGTTTACGGAATATTCCATTGGTGACAACCGACGTCCATTTTTATGGGACGATAGAACACGCGGTTTTAAATATATTTTTTTTTGTAAATTTTTTTTGTTTTGGACACCTGTTTGGGGTATTTTCGGTGATAACATTATACACTTACTCACATACGCACGTACCGTGTGGTACACACACATCATACAACAAAATATGGAGTCAGGATCACATACAGTGCAACGCCATCATCAACAAACGAAAAAAAAACACGATCATCAGCGCCTAATAATAGCGGCAGCGCGAACGGAACGAGACCCACAGCAGCGGCATTAACAACATAATCGCCGCCATCGCCATCAGCAACACCATCACCGCCAATGCTATCATCACCACCATCGCCGCGACATTCATCATCGTTGCATGGCGTATGATTACCATCGACAACCAATACAAAAAAATCAAGGACACTAACATTTTAAACATAACAATGGAGTCAGTAACAACCAAAAGAAAAAATCATCATAGCGCGAGACAACAACAGTATCCTCATCGGTGCCATCGACAGCTTGATCGTCGTCGTTATCACACCGCCGGTAGCAACATCATCACCACTATTACCGTCATCACTACAGCTGACAATGATGACATCATCACCGCCACTACCACAATCATCGCCATCACTACATCAGGCGACAACAGAAAATGGAATCATCATCAACAACAACAATAACAGCATCAGATCATTTTTTTTATAATTGTAATTTTTTTTTTTTTATTTTTCTTACCACCATTTCATTCCGGGTTAATTTCATTTTTTTTCTATCAATAAATATCATTTTTATTTCGTTTCATTAAACAGACTCTTCCCGACCAAAAACCCCATACAGACTGACACGACAGAGGACAGAAACTGGTCTCGAGACACGACGTCAGATTACAGAACATCCTTCTGGTCTGGCGCGTGTTTTGAGGCCAGGCGAAAAACTTGGACAAGTAAATGCCAGGCAAACACTGGCAAGTCCGGGTTTTAGCACCACACACTGACACAATCAAACACACGCAGCACTCAGTGGGGACAGTGTTGAGGTCCACATCGGGTCTATGGTCGAAGCCCCTGCTCCCAACTACCTGGTGTGTCCCTCGTCACTGTCCTACACTGCTGCCCACACTTGCACACACAAGCAAGCATCACCCACACGCACGAGCATCACACACTCGCATACGCACACATACACTCGAATACGCACGAGCATCACGCACATACACTTGCACACGCACGCAAGCATCACACACTCGCATACGCACGAGCATCATACACACACACGCAAACATCACGTACGCACACTTTACAAGACATAGGGGGAAATTTACTCGTGGGGGAGTCCTGTGGCGGTCACGCATTTATACATGCGTTCACCGCCACACGTCAAAGACGGCGCGCACTGTCTGTCGTCTGTAGGCAGGCATACCAACCGCGCGACACAAAACAAAACAGAACAGATAAACGAGGAAAACGAAATGACACTGATACAATACACAAGACAAAAATTAATAAATAAAAACAGTCTCGTCACGGAATTCAACGCGGCAACACGTCTTGGTGTTGGCCGCCAACCAATAATTTTGAGTGTACCAAAATGGTGGTAACAATAAAAAAATTATTAATAAATTAAAAATAAAATAATTTATATTAAACTAAAAATAATTAAATAAATAAATTAATTTATATTAACAAAATTAATTTATATAAATTATAATAAATAATTAATAATAAAATAAATTATAATAAACTAAAATATTATGTATTAAATTATAAATTAAAAAGTGATGTGTTTTATTAATATTGTTTACGGAATATTACAATATATATATATATATATATATATATATATATATATATATATATATATATATATATATATATAGTGTATAGTAGTTACAAATACTATTTGTTTACACTTCAACCAAATGTCGTCTACTGCGTTTGATAGCTGACATCAAGTACTACAGAATACAAGTATTACGCATTTAGTTTACGTAAGCAGTAAAAATAACGACACCAATTGAGAAAGGGCGGAGTCACATTCACACACCCAATATGTGAATGTGACTCCGCCCTTTCTCACTTGGTGTCGTTATTTTTACCGCTTACGTAAAATAAATGCGTAATACTTGTATTCTGTAGTACTTGATGTCAGCTATCAAACGCAGTATACATTTGGTTGAAGTGTAAACAAATGTAAACAAATAGTATTTTTAACTCTTTCAATATGTCGAATTTTATTCCAAATAAACACAATTTGCTGAAAGTTTTATTACATTATTTTATTGGAAAGAAAAGTGCAGCGGAAACTTATTGTTTGCTTGTAGAAATTTACGGTGAGCATGCTCCATCTAATACAACGTGCAAGGATTGATTTCGACGATTTAAAAATAATGATTTTAGCATAGAAGATAAAGAGCATGGAAAACCACCAAAAAAATATGAAGATGCTGAATTGGAAACGTTATTGGCTAAAGATTCTTCTCAAACACAATCAGAATTGGCTGTAGCATTAAATATTGATCGATCAACTTTTGCAAAACGTTTACAAACAATCGGAATGGTTCAAAATGCTAACAACTGGGTTCCACAAGAATTAAAAGAAAGAGATCTCGAACTTTGTGAAATACTGATTCAAAGACAACAAAGAAAAGGTTTTCGGCATCGGATAGTTACTGGAGATGAAAAATGGGTTTATTATGAGAATCCCAAAAGCCAAAAATCTTGGGTGAAGCGTGGTGAAGCTGGTCCATCGCAACCAAAGTGAGATATCCATTGCAATAAGGTTATGCTCTGTATCTGGTGGGATCAGAAAGGTGTGTTATATTATGAACTGCTGGAATCAGGTGAAACTATCAATGGCGATGTGTACCGACGACAACTAATACGTTTGAAACGAGCTATAGAGGAAAAACGACCAGAATGGGTGAATCGACACAACATAGTATTAATTTTTCAGCATGACAATGCAAAACCGCATGTTGCAAACGTTGTGAAAAATTATTTACGTATTCACCAGACATAGCTTCTTAAAATTACTACTTATTCCGGTCGATGCATTCGTCTCTTTCTGAACAGCGGTCTAGTTCGAAAATTGGCTTAATGATTTGATCGCCTCCAAAGACCAAGATTTTTTCAGAGAAGGAATCCGTAAACTGCCTGAAAAATGGGGAGAAGTTGTAGCTGCAAATGGAGCAAACTTTTAATAAATAATTCCTTCATTTTCTAAACAAGCAAATGTGTTTTATTTTAACGAAAAAGGGCGGAGTCTTATTCACACACCCAATATACAATCACATACATTATGTGTTCTTGTTATTCTTATATTGCATTAAATACATTTTTTTGGTCGAAGTTCTGCCAATGTAGATAATCCTACAGGATTCAGCTGGATGCTTTTCCAAATAAGTATTATATACCTCAGATAAACTGCATAAAACCAGTAGTTTCTGCTTATGAATGCGAACACCATTTGCATCACAAATGCTTTCGTAATCATTAGCCCGAGAAAGCTGACGACTGATATCTATACATCTGTAGAACTCCTCCACAAAATTAATTGTTTCGACATAAATCCCTGGTCTCATTTTTCTGGGGTCTGGAAAGCTACCATATCCATTCTGCTTTGCTACATTCTTTGAATTGATTCGTAATTCTGACTGTTGACCAATTCTCTGATAATAAATATAACTAAAATACGCGAATCTCATATTTTTCCTCGCGATGGTATGCTTCTACAATATTGCTTAGAGGAACGATCATTTTTATCATCAAAATAGGAGATCTTGGGAACTGGAATGCCCAGAACATTTTCATTACCCAATTGTACACCAGCTTTCAATAATTTCTGATGGTGGTGATATTCTCTGTGACTGTCTTGGAAAGATACCAGATGGAGCAGATGATGTAAAATTTGCATTTCTTTCAAATCATAATGTTTTCGGCTGTACTTCTCACAAACTCTTTCGCCAGTTATTTCGCGGTTTAGAGAATTTTTAGCATTTTCGGCTTAACACTAACAGCTCTAAATTTATTTTTAAGGTTTTTGTGATTTTTTAAGTTAAAAGGATTACAACACTACGGATTTTCTCTTTAATATTACTCGGAAGTCACACCACTCAATAATAAGTTTCTCAATAACGTTTTCAAATTGTGATTAACAACTAGAAAATTGTGTACCACTATTTATATGACAGGTACACAAAACTGACAGCAATATATCCATACAGTCAAATTTATTTATTTTGGTTTTGTAGATAAACAGTTAATTAAATTTTACAACTCAGATGATAAAACACGTTCAGGTACTTTTAAAACGCAGGTCATACTGTTACTTGATGACCGGGTAATTAATTTTTCATTAGGTTTAGTATTAAACACTGGTCAGTAATGTAAGGGGCATAGCTGCACTGTTAGTTGTACACCTCATATCATTTTTAGTAATTTAAAAAATTCTAAAATTTTGTTGCTTCAATATGAACAACTATTACAAATCTATTTATTTTAATTTTTAAGCAACTGTTGATATAGTGCTGCAACAACTGTTGATAATTGTGTTATATTCTCAGTTTTGTATTATAAAATGATAAAAATATCAGTTCATTGTCTACTAAAGTCAATGCCGAAAATTGTACTTATTTTAATGCATTTCTCTTTTTAGAATTCAAGCGCAAGTATTCAAATCAATTTATTGTACATTTTTTGCCACCTAACGTAAGAATATGATCTGTATTTGCAGTAATCTCGCTAAAGATATGTCAAATTCAGAACTGAAAATTCCACTGGTAGCGTTATCTATTCATTTAATACAAATTGTAGTGTAAAAAAATGGGCAACTGTTTACCTAGCGGCTAAACTAGGCCTCCAAACACGATTTAACACTTGTTTGAAGCATGGAACTATTATCTATCAAATGCCTTATAATTGCCGTCGCCTTCGGGTCCACGCTCATTGAGCGGGTGTTAATAAGTGACCTAGGTATAGGCGGGTCACGCTAAATGATGGCAAATGGGCCGGAATAAGGTGTAAAGCGACCCGTGCTGACGATCTGCCAGGCTAGGGGCCCATTTAACAAAGCCCAATCGTAAACGGAGCCCCCTGGATAACTGGCGGCCTTCAGTTGTAATTAGCCTTACCTGCGTATACGGATCTCTGCGCAGGCGGACCTTCATTTCTCCGATACTCGTGGGAATCTAATGGAAGGATCAAACGAAAATAAAACAAAGGGCACCGGCTTTCCTCAAAAGCCAATATCAGCGAAGGGAGGTACCTCGAACCAGACGGATGGGGCTTCGAAGGGTGAAAAGGTGGTTGACTCTGGGGCACCAGTCCCGGGCGTTAGCGGTACCAATACAGCGCAAGGGAGGAGGACGAGAGAAAATCTTCCGGCGAAAAGGCGGTACAGAAATCGCCGTTTGGCATTTAGAATTATCAAGAAGTGGGCTGCGACCCCCGAGGGGCAGCTCACGAAAGAACAGAGAACATCGGTAGCTTGGGCAAGGAGCACTGTGGTCTGCGGAAGCTCGGAAAGGGACCATGTGTCGAAAAGACAGCGGTCCCAGGACGAGGTGGAAGTAGTCAACAGCAAGTGGGCCAAGTCGCTGACAGACAAGAAGCCGAGCTCTAATTCAGGGACAAATCTGTTCAGCGATGTCCTGAGGGAGCATGTGTTAATGCTAGCCGTCATTGAGAAAGGTTAAGAAGATAGGAGCATCACGGCGGAAAAATGGAGGTTGGTGTATAATGCACCCAACCTCGTCTTTTTAAAGGTCCTATGAGAAAATCCAGGACCACCCCCATCATGCAGAGATGCGGGATGGTATCAAGGGCGTGTGAAGATAACTGCATGCTCGGACTCTAGATCTGTGGATCTTTATAAAAAGCTATAGCCAAAGTAGGGGCGGTGTGGCCAGGCGCAAAGCTTGCGGCAATTAGTCGGGAGGAAATTCCCAGCAGGCCGAGGGCACGTGTCTGGCTGCCATTCGAACCGGATAGCCCTGACGAGGCTTTGAAAATTATTCAGGCCAGTAACCTGAATCTTCCGACCGGAAATTGAAAGATCGTCAAGCAGGAGGAGGCGAAGGGGGCTCGAAATTATCAATTATTGTCATAAATAAGGAGTCCCTTGGGCTCCTGCACAAAATGAAGGGAGTAACTGACTTCGGATTCGGGTCAATTACTCTCAACGTTTATAAAAGAGATGGGGCGGAAGCGCGTGCGGGAGGCCAACCGGAGGATGGTGGCAACCCGCCCAGACCTGAAGCGGGAACCAGCCGACCTGTCAGTGTGCATTATTGGGCGGGAACCCACATTTATTACTAGTAACAGAAGCAGGTTCTAGACGTGACCCTTTGTTACGTGTCTCTTTATTAGCGACCAACATGTTGAAATTGGATAGATCTCAGTGGATATTGGGGGGTACTTATCGCTATATCTTTGATGAGACACCACAAACCATTATGTTGATTGAGTGTTACCAGAAAAAGGAACTTCAAAAAAAACTGAAAGAAAACATAACGGAACTCGCTGACCACCACATCATCATCAACCACTAAAAAGTCGACAACTAATTCATATTAAAATATTTATTGACATTTAAGAAAAAAAATCAATATATTGGAAAGGTATACATCAGGAGCAATAAATAAGTTTCTTACATACTAGCATAAAAAAATTTGTTTACAAAAACTGAACAGTTACAAAAAAAATCAAATAAATGTTTGGGCAAAAAAAAAAAAAATTTTAATGAAAAACTCACCCACAATCTGCCGTAGAGTACTCTCGGTTCATTTGTGTGCGGTATGGCTGAAAAAAAATTGTATTACTTCACTAGGCCCAAGGTAACTACTTTCACTTGATATTTTTTTTTCCACTGTTCTTAACTTAAAGCAAGATTTTTTTTTTTTTATTAACTTTAAATAAATTTGAAACTAAACGCCAAGTTATCCCTCCACCATATTTTTTTTTCTCCTTTTTTTTTTTTTTTAAACAAAAGCAAGATTGAGCTAAACGAATAATATATCTAGATCTACTATATATGTATATATATATTTATATTTATGTATAGTTTCACTACACTAGGATACAACTATCGGCTGATGTCTGTATTGTTGACCGTTTCCTCTGGCCGAAATTAAGCGGCTTCACTATAAATGCAGCAACAATATAGCCTACCGCTTCATTGTGGTACCGTTATACGAGTTTTTATATCCCGCAATCTTTAGCGTTTTATTACATTTAACTTTATAAATAATTGAATAAAATATGAGGCCCCGCTGTTAAATGAAACACTTGTTTTAGCCAGGTACTTCTAAATTTAATATGCGAGCTTATAACTCACCAGAAAAATAATTTGTTTTGCTGTTGTTGCTTTAATGTGTTGGCAATTTACACAGCAATTCCTCGGACATACGATTGTTATGTCTCTAAAAAAATGTGATAATAGCACACTAAATTAACAAAAACTCACAACACAACACTTATCAGATAAACCTACCATCTACTAAAAATATTTTTCACTTTTTTTTTTTTTTTTAAATTTCGGAACTTCTAACTATGATATACCACGGTTGCCTCACGTAAAATGAGCTTATTAAAAATAATTCTGCATAACAAAAAAAGCTAAATACAATATTATACAATACCAGTTCAATTATTCAGAAATATATACTTTATATGCCTTCCCCTCAGTGTTAATATACAGATTTATTGAACATTCCTATTGTCTTCCAAGTTACACATAGGAATCATCTTTCATAAAAAAAAACAAATCGAACGATTGTGTGATAGCTATATATTATGTACATAAAAGTATATAAACCAATACTAAGTTTGAGTTATATAAAGCAAATTTAATGTATTATACCAATGACTAATGCAAAAAAAATATAAAATCATCAAAACAACAAAAAAAAAATTGACCTGGTTATTTTTTTTTTGTTGTTTTTGTTGTACCAAACTTTTGGTATACAAAAGTTTACTGACCTATATAATTAAACATTAATATTGGGATGTACATTATGTTATATATATTGCACGGGCGTCGAATCGTGTAAATTACATTATTTGACAACCGTAACACCTTGCCTCAAATAATATTCTTCATATGGTTAAAAATTGGACCGTGGATAAGGAACACTCCTTTTCATCGATATTTAACCTATAGCCTCGATATTCACACTGCTACCCGGGAAGCCTTCAGGAACCCTAGAAGGACCAACTGGAGCAAATATGGGGAATTATTGGAGGATATGTTACCGTCGTGGGCTATGAAGCCCCCGACGACCGTTGGGGAGCTGGATGACATGGTGGCTAGCGTTAATAGCGCATGCAACTGATCTTTTTGCGCTGCCTGCCCACTGGCTAAGCCTAGGGGTAGGCAAAAACTGGTATGGTGGTCCAGGGAACTGGGAACCTATCGTAAGGCTTGTAGGACAGCTTTAATAGAGCTAAAAA
This sequence comes from Tipula vernalis, assembly GCA_958295665.1. NCBI lineage: Eukaryota > Metazoa > Arthropoda > Insecta > Diptera > Tipulidae > Tipula > Tipula vernalis. Next base: position 20,605 of record CATQIW010000334.1, on the reverse strand, counting down.
TACAAAAGAGGCTCAGGATTGGGACTTTTATAAGGAAAAACTCAAAATTTATAAGAAACAACAGAGAAAGGTACAAAGAAGGTCTTGGAGAATCTTCTGTGATAAAATGGAAGAGGTATTCGGAACCTTCCCCGGAAGATTCTTTCCAAAAGTACAGCTAGTCCCAGTTTTTTGATAAAACTGGACGGATCTTGGACAGCTTCTAGTAGAGAATCTCTATAGCTTCTCTCCGAGACACACTTCCCAGGGAGCTTTGAAGACCTGTTGGTGCGTAGCAATCATCAGGAATCACTGTCAGTGTTCACAGAGGATATCATAACCAAGAAACGGATCCTGTTGGCACTGAGGGGTTTTATACCATTCAAATCGGCTGGTCCGGATCAAATTATACCACCGGAACGTCAAAACCACTCAGTAATTATTCTTCCCTACCTTGAAGCTGGGCTATATTCCTAGGTACTGGACAGAGGTAAATGTGATGTTCATACCGAAAGCGGGGAAAAGCTCACATGTCTATCCGAAGGACCTAAGTCCAATATTATCCTTTCCTTTAAAAACCTTGGAAAGGCTGCTGGATGTATACATCAGAGATAAAATAGGTGCCAGGAAGTGGGCATCGTCCCAGCATGCGTACACAAAGGGTACATCTGTGGTCACTGTTCTGCACGCCTTAGTGTGTACGATTGAGAAATCAATTAATTCGAAGGAATTCTGTTTCGTAACCTTCCTGGATATAGAGGGCGCCTTTAATAATGTGAAAGCGGTGGCAATCAAGGAGGGATTGTCATTTTTGGGGGTGCACGTTCCTCTGAGAAGGTTAATCAATTATATGCTGGGAAGCAGGATTGTTAGCTCGAAGTTTTGGGGGACTCCACCATCAAGAGGCGTGTAACTAGGGGAACCCCGCAGGGGGGAAGGAAGTTCTGTCTCCTCTTCTCTGGAACATAGTGTTAAACGGGTTACTACTAGAATTGGAGAGAGAGGGTATTGAAATTATCGCTTACGCAGACGACGTAGCTTTAGCTGTTACCGGGAAATTCCTGGGCACGATTGTAGACGTAATGCAGAATGCGCTTACAATCGTTACGAAATGGGCTGGCAAATGTGGACTTGGTATTAACCCGTCCAAGACAGAGCTGGTACTCTTCACTAAAAAATACAAAATCCCCGTAGTTGTCCCTCCTACCTTAAATGGCACTAGACTTGCTTTTACTGATACAGCTAGATATCTGGGCATTATCTTGGACAGTAAGCTTAGTTGGAAGCCCAACATGTTGGAGAGAATGAGAACGCCATTGGTCATAGATGGGGTCTGAAGCCGGAGCTGGTACACTGGCTCTACACCGCAGTAGTGAGACCTGTACTCATGTACAAGGTGGGTGTTTGGTGGGCAGCTCTGGACAAGGTAACTTAAAAAAGTAGTTTGAGAGAGTGCAAAAAACGGCCTGTATGCTTGTTAGTGGGGCATTGTGGTCGACACCGACAAGTGCCTTAGAGTTTATGTTGCACCTTCTTCCGGTCGACATTTTTGGCAAACAGATGGCGGCAAATACGGCTGTACGATTTGCAGCCGTCTCTCAGTGGAGGTGTCTTAGTATAGGACACTCTACTATTGTTAGATCGTTGAAGGATGAGCTGGCGAATCTTGACTACATTAAACCTACTCTACGCTTCGAGAAGCGATTTCGGACCTCCTTCCCTTCAAGGGAATCCTGGAGGGATAGACCGTTATCGGAAACCGAAGCGTGGCAAGTCTTCACCGATGGCTCCAAGCTAGACGGCAAAGTGGGAGCTGGTGTATTCTGTGACAAATTAAATGTAAACAGTTCTATTCGTCTCCCTGATTACTGCAGCGTGTACCAAGCTGAAGTCGTAGCGATTGAGGAGGTCATGACGTGGTTGAAGCATAATGTGTTATCCTAAGACGATATCACAATCTATGTGGAGAGTCAAGCGACGATCCGGTCATTAGAATCGGTGCCTTTGACGTCACGGGTGGCGCTGAGTTGTCACTCATCTCTAAATAAGATGGGTAAGCATTTCAATATCTAGGTAATCTGGGTCCCAGGTCACTCGGGCGTCATGGGGAACTGCAGGGCAGATGAACTTGCTAGGCATGGTACGACTCTCCAGCTGCAACCGGAAAGGGCAAGTCTGGGGAGGCGTATCACAGCGCTGAGACAAGCAATTGGGAAACAGGCGCTATCCTCAGCGGGGGAAAGGTGGTCTAACACTCTCACCTGTAGAGTTGCAAGACAAGTTTGGCCAAAGCTGGACTTTGGGTGCACTAGGGCATTAATATCCCTACGCAGACGTGAAGTAAGAACGGTCGTAGGAATTCTCAAGGGACACTGCCATTTTGGAAACATGCAAAAAGGCTGGGTCTGGAGGCAAATGACTTTTGCAGAAGCTGCTTGGACGAAGAGGAGGGAGAGACGTTGGTCTACTTCCTTTGCTCGTGTCCAGCATTGGCTCTAAGAAGGCACAAACACTTGGGTAAGTTCAGGATGGACTACCTCTCGGATCTCGAAAACAGTAAAGTGCGGGACGTCTTACGCTACATAAGTAGCTCGAAATGGTTCTAATCGGGGTAAAAGGGGAGATATTCTGTCGTATCACAATGGACCGTCACCGGTCTAAGTGTGCATAAGCAGCCACTTCAACCTAACCTAACCTAGCCTATCTATCAAATGCTATATTACGTTTTGTGATATTTTGGCAGCTGTGCCCTCTAGCGGCAAAAATATAAACACAGATTTTGTCTGTTCATAACTCCTTAGATAACGGTATTTTTCAAAAATAAATTTAGATACAATTTAGGATGTATTAATACTTTTCCAAAATGGAAATCTATTAGAACCTAAGATGCAACCATTTATGTAGGAGTCAAAAATTAGAATTGGAAAGCCTTGGTTGGGTACCATTTGAAATACCATGGAATGACTCACGTAGTGTATATACATAGTATATTACTTCCTTTTTGGTACGGGCGAACTAATATTTTTATTAACACTTTTTTCGGTAATGTCAAATACCCCGTCCGCCTTATTGCAAATATCCATTAATAAGGTGGTAAGTTTATTCGGCTGTTGCGACATCATCTGTCGTTAGTGGAGATGCCAAAACATTTGTTATTGCCCTTATTTCCTCATCATACACCACATTTGCATTATTGTCACTTTTTATTAGGCGAGAAAAATTCGGCCACTTTTTGATCGAAATTTGTAGGCAACGAATTTCAAGAATGCGGCAATTAACAATTTCTACTGAAATCATGTAATTACGTAATGTGGACCTTGGACCAAAATTGTAAGCGATTCGTTCGATTGGCACGCGATTCTTCTATATACTATATGTGTGTATTCTAAAATTTATTAAAATTTATTCTCTTTATATACGAAATCCTAATTTTGGTTTAAAGGAGGAATAATAATTTCACTTTATCAGGCGCTATATATTATATCATGAATATATAAGAAATAAAGTAAATTCTATTAAGAAATAATCTAATAAATAGAACGCTTTTATATACGCAATAAGCTTTAGATTTATTAAAAAGCACAACCATTGTGTTATGAATACAGTTTGTGTTCTTCAAGTTTTCCATCTCCATTGTGTTTATAGTAAAGAATAAAAATCCACTGTTTAATGTTGTATTAATATATTGTTTGGTAAATATTAAGTACATACGTACTCATGCTTTATTATTCCTTGATAATTTAATTAAATATAACTAGGAAAAATGTACGATTATAATTTATATGTACACACGCACACAAAAAGACATTCTGAAGAGTGAAATAGCTAATTCAATTTTATTACTGAAATATGAAAATTGGTTGGTATTTAATTGAATAATAGGAATATACTAAACGTGTACACAATATAATGTAACCCTTGTGTAACGTTACATTACCATAACATGTATCATGAATATCTAATCATTCCACACTAGAAATCGATCGGATATTAGTGAGATTTTTATTCTTCCTTTTCACGTCTATCGTGTTACCTCCCACTCTTTTTGCTCACATAATTATTAAGAGATAACACAATTATTCGATTTAGATTTTATCTCCGTACCAAAATTATAATTTTCATATTCTTTTGAGAGTGTTCAATGAAAAGGAAAAACCAATTTAACCATTAAACCTCTATTTATCCATTCGATTAAAATTACTATTGTTGATAATCATATTTTATTGAATTTCAATTGTATGCGTTACTGTATAAGGTAATCGATGGATTTAAAATCGAAATAATTGAATTTGATTAAGTACAAACCATTCAAAAGAATTATAGTTTCGTACAATAGGATTGTATTATATTGATTTGGGTGAAAGAGGACAACCAATTTGGGAATACATAAAAAGCAAAGATAAGAACGAATTACAATTCTAAATCTGTGTATTTTCCTCGGTTCTTCCTTCTAAACGTAACCCATATCACATATCAACTTAATTATTTCATAAGAGAGATTCCGGTAAGAATGGAAACGAAAATCACATACAAGTCACCAACATAATGTATGCATGTCTAGCAAAACCTGCTGAAATTAAACAAAGACAAAAGTTCGAGCTTACTAAACATAAATATTTTATATAATATTAGTTTTGAAATTACCATATTTAACTCATGCTGTTGCTGGGGTAGGTTTAGCGGAGGATAAGCTATATAAAAACCATAGAAGTGTTTAGCAGAATACTTGATATTTTTCGATGATGCATGCAGATCAATTGGTAAAATATTGCAGTCAAGTTCTATTTCATTTATTTTGATAAGGTGAAATAATGACAAAACCACCTCAATTTTCTTTAAATTTTAATACGATACATTTTTTTCCCCGCAATATTCAAAACAAAATCGCAGCCTCAACCATAGTAAAATCTAGCTCGACTTTGATACTGGTTAGACTAAGACCTTTCAAATTAAAGTATTGGACCACTTAATGATGATCAATTTTATCCATGATTACAAATTCACTGAGAGCGTTCGATATTAATGGCTGTCAAAGAAATACTGAACAAAAGAAGGGAGGTAGAGTCTTTTTTAAAGTAGTGCATGCGTAATAGGCTCACCTAAAGTTTAGGTGATTAGGTAAAAGCTGTGCTTTGATCTGGCTCAACGATACATGGCCCATTAATGAAGGAAACTTGATTATATGGCTTGATGCCAATAAATTAACGTTTTAGTTCCATACACAGATGTCAATTCGTCCTCCAAACAGGAAATATTTTAACATAGGTAAATAGCGACATTTCAGGGGAGAGGAGTGCGAACATTCAAAGAGGACAGACGTGTTTTTTCTGTCCTCTTCAAAAATTTAATTTACTTTTGTTTTTATTTTTGTTTAATTTATGTAGTGTTATGTTCTATATACATACGTATAGTATATACATTTTAATAATTTTAAATTAATAAAATTAATTAATTGACATTAATTCAGTTTTTAGTGAAAAAATAATTAAAGTGGTAGTGAAGAGGTTTAAGGTGTAATTTTGGAAAATGCAATCCACCGGGATGCATTTGTCAGGCAATATTTTATATTTATGGATAAAGAAATCAAAATTATTGATTTCTTGATTAAGTGCATGATTTAACTTTTATGTGATTGTACAAAACATGGATTTTAATTTCTAAAATCTAATAATTGGATCGTAAATTGACATACGTCGTAGTTAATTTCATATTTCATTTTGTTTTTACGCATATTTGAATGTGTTCTTGTGTTTTATGTTATGTATAATCGACATAAATGCATTCTTCGCTTTTACACGGATCCTGTCAGGGAAATGTACTATACAGTCATACCCCGTACAACGTCCCCCCTCATAACGTCGTTTCGCTGAAACGTCGTTAGTAAAATGCGAACAAACCTCGCTCTATCGTCGCTGTGTTTCGTTGTAACGTCGTTTAAAATAATAAGCAAAGCAAAAAAACACTGAGAAAAAGGCAAAAACCATAAAAACAAAAAACAATGAAATTTTCTCTTCTATTGGTCTACATATATTCTTTGCCCCTTATAACGTCGTTGTTTCGCCTAACGTCGGAACCAATTAACAACGTTAGGCGAAGTATGACTGTATATTATTGATTTTTGTAACATAATAGTTAAACAACAACAAAAACAGAGAGACATTTTTGTTGGTTTTGGTATAGTTGTCCTTGTAGTTGTCACAAATATTTTGGTATTGATCCATAGATCAGGAATGTTTGTATGTAGCTGTAAGGGTATTATCTGTATATAATATAATAAAACCATGATAAGTGGAGACTACTATCAGAGATCAGGATATAATAGAGATAACTCATTCAGTGTAAAATGTAAAAATAAAAATTGGGTTCCCGAATTTCAATACTGGGTTCCCGAGACACACGTATTTGTGTTTTTGTTGCTTATTTATACTTTCGTTTGCATGTGAATAATTTTTTTCTCTTCCATTTATTTCGTTCTATGTAGTGGTAACTTATTTTATTTTGGTATTGTGTTTATAGCTTACGATTTTGAATTTTACATTTTTGGTTTTTAAATCTTTTATGTCAGTACAATACTAACAATTTTTAATGCTTTATACTTTTTAGTATTAACGACTGAAGTTATAATTTGTTTAGCCAACCACTGTGTTAGAAATATTTATTCGACAATCATGCTTCTGATTTACGGGCCATACGCAATGATGATGGCATATACCGAGTCCTTGTTAACTTCGAAATCAGGGGTCTAATGCAGCCTCGTACACGAAATAAAGCCACGCTCGCTCCGATTTGTAATGCGAGTGGTGATCCTAAGCGAATGATGCAACGAACCCTGAAAGTAGAGCCGTAATTTATCGCTTTTTAATGGCAAATTATTATCATTATTACTACTAACACCATGTCAAAACATTGACAAACCCCTCCAAACCGAGACAGTTTAATTAAGCGATTTTCCAATAAATATTTGTGAAATTCAGAACAGTTTATTCATTGTGGTGGTCGTCACTTCAAAGTCATGAAAAATTATTAAAGTTCATTTATGCTCATGAACTTTTTCTGTGCTTTATCTGAAACATGTTTTAATATGGTAGTCTGGTAGTTCTTAAAATTATCAGTCGAATATGGGTAACCCTATCTGGTAATGCTAATTGTATCATTACTACGCGCAAGCTGATCCGCCACGTCAAGGCTGTGATTTTGGAAAAGTTTATCCATAGATGAGTACGGAAATTGTAGGGATGTTTGAATCCTGAGGGAGGAATGAGAATAAAGTTGTGAGTGAGGTATATGGATTAGGGATTGCATGCTGATAGCGGATATATTATAACACTAGACCCGTTTTTCAATTAAAACAATAAAACGTCTGTCTTACGTTTGGTTGGTACACCTTAATATAAATCAGGGTTGTTTAACCTAACAATTCGGCCAACCTGACTGAAACCGTCTCGGTTTTAATAATTAATAACGACCAATTAATGTTAGCCTGACAATTTAATAAATGGTTTCATGCGAGTAATGTAATATACACCTTCAAACGGCCGGCTTGTAATGCTGAATCCAGCGACATCCACAATTAGATATCGATCATTACCCAATATTTTCTTAACTTTATATGGCCCTCTGTATTTTACAATTAGTTTTTCGTTAACACCTGGAGTAGTGTCCACATTCTTCACGACGATTAAATCACCTTCATTAAACGTAACAGCTTCCTTTCGATGACTATTCACATATTCTCGACAATACGCTTATGATGCTTCAATGTTAATACGGGCAGTTTCCCGAATTGCCGTAATGTTTTCCGGAACATCATCAAATTTGTTTTCTCTTTCGAGAAATTCACGAAGCTTATAATTTACGGGACCCCTCAGATTTCTTCCAAATAATATCGCGGATGGTGTCAATTTCGTCGTACTATGCTCACTAGTATTGTACGCAAACTCTACTTGTTCCAGGACTTGGTCTCACTCGATTTTTCGTTCGGCATTGACCAACTTTGCTATCATAGGCGTTAACGTGCGATTAAATCGTTCAATTTGTCCATTTACATGTGGCGCGGCACTAGCAACCAAAATATGTTGTACACAATTTTGCTTTAAGTAGTTCTTAAACTCATCCGAAGTAAAATTACTGCCTCTGTCCGTAATTACTTCATCGGGACGACTAAACTTTCTAAAATATTGCTGGAAACACTCGATGGTATCTTTAGCACTCGTGGTTTTGGTTGCAAACAATCGAATATGTTTCGGAAAACCGTCAATGATACCCAATATAAACCGCTTATTTTGCTTAGTCATGCCCAACGAACCATAAAAATCGGCATGCACGATTTCAAAAGGTTGATCTCCTTTAGGAATGCTATGAAGAAAACCTTCTACCTTCCCCGTTGGTAAATTGTACTTAATACATTTCAAGCAATTCTGGATTTTACGATGATAGACATATTGGGAAACCAATAATGTCTTCCTATTACCTCCATCGTTTTCTTCAATCCAATATGCGCCATGAGATCGTGAGAGTTTTTAATCACTTGATTTTGCATCGACTCTGGTACAAAAAAACGTATTTTATTTTTATTGACCTTTTTGCAGATCAATCCAGCTCGTAGCTCAAAAAACGAACTTTCAGCTAACTCAAGTGGCTTTCGTAATTCTTCAAGCTTTGGATCTTGCGGTTGCAATAAGGCCAATGATTGCTCAAAAGGGTTATCGTGAATTACTAAGACACTCTGAATTCGACTCAATGCATCAGCGTGTTTCATCTGATCTTCCTTTCGATGATGAATCGTATAGTTATACTCTTGCATTTCCAAGGCCCACCGTGCAATTTTTGGATGAATAGCCTTTTTATTTAATGTCAGAGTAATTGCATCGCAATCTGTGTACACCTTAAATTCTCGACCAAGCAAAAAAATCCGAAATCTTCGGAATGCGTATATGATTGCTAAGCATCATAATTCATAAGAGTGTAACCTCGATTCAATCTCTGTTGTGCGTCTTGAGAAATACCTAATTGGATGCCACTTTCCATCTTTTTTCTTTTGTAGTAGAATTGCACCGAATCCTATACTGCTGGCATCGCAATGCAGCTCTGTGTCGTCGTTAGGTGAATATATCGCAAGTATCGGGCAGTAAATGAGTTCATTTCATCCTGTCCAAATATATATTCCGCATTCCTGCGCAACAAATCTTGTAATGGTTTGACAATCAATGCAAACCCTTCTATCAATTTCCGGAAGTACGAGTATAAACCCAAAAAACTCTGGATCTCCTTGTTGGTTCTTGGCACCGAATACCCTTCAATAGCACTGATGTTACGGTCATTGGGACGAATACCCTTTTCATTAATAGAATATCCCAGGTAATCAATTTGTGTATAAAGGAACTCACATTTATTTAATCTTAATTCCAACAAATTTGCGGAAACCAATTTTAATACTTGATACAAGATTTCCAAGTGTTCACCAATCTCCTTCGTTGCGAGGGAAATGTCATCGATATATACGATCACTTTATGTTCTGCAATCAATTTAGCAAAAATTTTATTGACATATTTCTGGAACTCTGCTGGCCCATTTTTTAATCCAAATAGTAATCGTAAATATTCATCCTAGTCAAAAGGGGTGACAAATGATGTGTATGGTATAGAATCTGGAGCAATTGTTACGTGATGGAATCCTGATTTCAGGTCCAGTGATGTAAAAAATCTTTTGTTTTGTAAAAATTCCAAGATATCCTCGATAATTGGTAAAGGATAATTACCATTCACCGTTATTTTATTAAGAGCTCGATAATCTACACATAAGCGATATTCTTCTTTATTTCTTTTTTTATAAGCACTTTCGGCGAACAATATTTAGATTCGCTGACTCGTATGAATCCCTTTTCCAATAATTCATCCAACATTTTAGCAACAATATCTCGTTCCGCATATGATAATCGCCTTGATGCTGCTGTAATTAGCTTATCGTGCGCTAATTCTATGTCATTTCAAATTTGACTTCAGGAACAATTGGTTTCTTGGTACAGAAATAGTTATAATTTATCATTTGATATATTTCAGATTTCGTATCAATATCTAGCGAATCATTAAATTTATTTGATTTTCTAATGGATTTTTAATTAAATCTATATGTATTAGCTCTTGACAAAATTCTGCTTCAAAATTAATTTTGTGATCCTCAATTTTTAGTTCAGCTTTTGCGATTCGAAGAAAATCTCTTCCCAACAACAATTCTACCATCATAGTATTATTCTCAACCGCAATACAGTCAATATTATATAAATTCCTAAATATTAGAACATTGACATTTATAATACCAATACACTTGACTTTATTATTATTAATACCCGTTAAATCTTTTTTATCTCCGATTGGTTTAATTAATATAGTATTTTACATACCTTAACTAAAGTTACCGGGCTTCCAGAATCGATCAATGCCGTCATTTGAATTGGATGTTTATCCGCAAATACGAAATAGTTTTGCGTTACACCAATTTCTTCACCCTCATTCATGTTATTCACTTGTTTTTTCCTTTCGTTTTGACATTCCCCTAATTTGTGTCCTATTTCTCCGCATCGAAAACATGAATTGTTCGCGCGTTTCGGTTTTTCACACTTTTTCGAAAGATGTCCTCGCTCACCGCAATTATAACATCGTATTCCCCAACTAGTTGACTGCTTAACACTACCACCTTCACGTTGTTCTGATTTGAAATCACTACTGGCTTGTTTTTCACTCTTTGATTTATCATTGAACTGTTCAAATGTACCTCTCACCGTTGTATTCGACGGTTTTACAATTTTTATGAATGCCAACAATAACTGTTTTGGCTTTTGGTAGCACTGTAATCGTGCTTGATTTTGTAATCCAATATTTTGGATACCATCGATAATACCATCTACCAATTCGTCGTCCTCGAACTTCAATGGTACCGCCAAAATCATCTTGTCGGTGTAATAGGCGTAAAAATCTTCTGAATGTTTCCAAAATCTTTCCTCGAATAACTTGCGTTGTTTGGATTTAATATTTCTGGTGTTGAATAAATCATTCAACTCCGATAGTATTTCGTCGACACTCAATTTTAAATTATTTGGATCACATAAAAACCAATTACGAGCACGGTCCTCTAAGCAATCTGCAAGTTGCAATCGCATCTCATCTTCATCAACCTCGTACTTGTTCTTTATTGTTCGAATTGTTTTGGCAAATATTCAATTCCCTTAAATGATGCTACCATTTTACGTAGCTTAATTCTACCATACCGTCGTTTCGTTATCTCTGATTCGTCTAAACTATCCTCATCATCCTCACGCACACGATTTTTTTCTCGTATCATATTATACGATAATTGTTGACGAGATAATTGATTGTTGTGAAACTAATTGAGATAAATAGAATTAAGATCATAAAAACGCGTAAAATCAAAACATAATTAATTTCAAATAACATTGTAAAACATAATTGATATTGAAGAAACAATACAAAATATACATATACTAAAAATGCGGAAGCATAACATATATAGCAAAACCAAAACCAACATGACACATATTACGTACTACAAAATTACGTAGTAAGTAAGAAACAAATGTGTTCATATTACATTGAACCCAAAATAATATGAGTACATTAATAATATATGCGCTAGATTAAAATGCAAACATTTCGTATGTTCTATATTAAAAAAATATGGAAAATGATTACACGAACAATTTTAATTAAGCATATCATCACACATGTACGTATTGTGAAATAAAATTATGCCCCAGATTAAAATATATGTTACTAAAAGTTATTAAAATGGTTATTGTAAATCAATAAAGAAAAATCGGTATATAAACTATTGATTTTTAACCGAATGGGTTAGTCTGCGGGTAGAAAATAAAGTATAATCTCAGTTGTAATAAATAAATTCAATACTAATAAAATCCGGGATATATATACAAAATAAACATAATCTTTTCAATCAAACAGACGGGTACGGAAGATCAACAAACAAGCGGTGAGTATTACTATTGGATATTATTATCCTAAATATCCAATTTTTAACCTAGAACCAATTACCTATCCCTCATTTTAACGATACGGCAAAATCGTTATAATTTCTACTAACAAAAGGTGGAATGATATGGCAAAATCATACACCAAAGGCAAATCTTTATGAACCTCAGTTAATCAGTGTATGGCAAAGCACAGAAGTAAGCGAACAAGAGTCTTTGAGCTCACTAACTTACTTCATCTGAGGGCACATTGAGGCGCATAGGCCCTACTAATAAATTAGGAAATTTATCATCACTCTATACCTAACCATAGAGTGGAGATAAATATTAAGGTGACTGGAATAATAAACAATCAAAAAACACAGGATACATTAAACACATTAAACAACAAATATAACACTTGGAGAAATATAACATTATAAGAAAGTAAAATAGCAAATTGTACAACAAAGATAACATGTTCATCCTCTTTTCGCTTGGTATTTTGCCGCTCCGACTCAGCTAACACCAATTTCTGGTCAACATTCTGTTCAATCATGGTTTCCAGCATTCGCTGTTGTAATTCCTTTTTAGAGCCTTCACTATTCAAATTACTTTGTTTCATTGTATCTTGCAACTCCGCCACTGACGGCTGCACATGTCTTTTTTACTGAGATTGTCGATTAATATTGGTTTTAGTTGTATTTTGCAAGCAATCAACCATTCTTTAGCTTGCTCTACATTTTCGGAAAGCAAAAAAGTCTTAAATGTGAATTTCTTCTAGAAGCTTCACAATTATCAATTATACTCTGCACTCTTAACAGCAACATCAATTAGATTCTGCACTCTTAACAGGGGGTCATAGATGTGTTCATCTTCGTCACCGATCGTAATCAGATGATGAAAAATCCCTTTTGCATCCCGCCCCTATAGGGATTCGAACCCGGTACCTCCCGATCCAACCGCCGCAGCTTTAACCAGTGCGCCGTTTTCTCGGTAAGACAAAATGTACACAACGATTTTTATAGCATGAATTATGAAATCAAACTGGTTGAAAAATATTGAAATTGAAACGTCGAAAAACAAACGTCTGAAATATGAATACACATCCAACCAAACAGACGTTCGTGTTTTTAAACGTTTTTATTGTCTTTAAATTTTATATTTGTTAATAGAGGGAGGGACTATAGCAAAAACAACAAAAAAGTCTATACAAGCCATACAGTACAAACACTTAATGTTTAAAAAAGTACAGACGTTGGAGAAAATGTTTTGCAAACACCTCGATTTTTGATAATTTTTTATATTTGTGTTTATAATTTTGTCCTAAAACAATTTGTTTACACTTGGCCAATTTTTTTACGTGCATTTCTCGGAAGAGTCGACTGTTGTAATTACTCCGGAAATGAAGCAATTCAATCGAAGAAGGCCTGGAGAGGCGCGTAAAGCCGATTGCCTCATCCGAACAGTTAAACACCTGCCGGGTCTGATGATATGGGGATCGATAAGCGCGTCGGGGCCAGGCCCCTTTTTTCGTAGAAGGGACAGTGCGGCAAGACCAGTACCAAAATATTTTGAAAAATTGTTTTTTGCAAAAATTTGCAACTAATCTTTTCAGTTACACCTAATTAATTATGGAAAATGTGTAAAGTTGTATAGTATGTACATAAAAATTGTATGATGATGACAAAAATCCCACTGTTGAACTGCTTGTTGTGAATAGTAATAAAACAAAAACCTTTGTAGCCAAACTGTTAACTAATTTTATTTTATTATAAACTTTTAATAACACACTGTTTTTATATGCTTTTTAATAGCCCCTTTTATGGATCTTTCTTCTTTACCAGCATATGATTGAATCGACAAAATTTGTTAGAATTTTTTTTGCTTTTTATCATGGTTATTATATTTTATAGTAAACCATTTTTGAAGCTTTATTGAAAGCTTCGTGAGTTTGTGAATTGACCAATTTGAACCGCTTGATCTATTCCATTGTGATTTACCGAAAATATGACAATATGATTGAAAATGTTTGTTTACAATGATTATTGACTTAAAGTATTTAAAATAATTGATTTTAATATTAATAAATATTTAATATGATAATTGTGTTAACTGATAATAATAAAATTCTATTTCTATAGTTTAGGGCACAATTACAGATTACAAAGGAAAAAAAACCATAAATATTAGACAATACAAATCCATCATCCATCGTCCTCCAAACAGCAAATATTTTAACATAAATAGCGACATTTCAGGGTATTCTAGGTCGCATCCAAAAATTTGAAACTGATCTTTTCAGTTACACCTAATAGTTTAACGGAAATACTATTTGGTGTTTTTCATCTTATGGAATCACTTGAGAAACGATGACTTGTAATCTCAATTTAATTAAAAGCATGACAATCAAGTTACATGTATTAAGGAAATTTGAGCCAAAAACCGTATCCAGTAAAATTAAGAATACAACTTTATCAGAAAATTTATTTTTGTTTAAAAAAATAAAAAAATAAAAAAAAATTCCATTTCACAACCAAGACAAAATAAAAATCCATTTTCTTTTCATTCATAAAATACTTGTGTAAATCGGATGTCATTAGATAACAAAATCAAAATTAATTTTCTGCATAATTTAAAATTAAATCTCATTCATGCAGTAAATGTACACAAATTCCTATTTTACCTTTATAGGGAAATAGAAAAAATCATTTTAAAAAATAAAATCTTATTTGCTGCTCTTTTGTTGCAATGCCTGCAATGCAGATGATTATCGTAAGTTTTTGAAGACGACGAGCATCGTTTATAATACGATATACACACTATATGTTGCTGACATACAAATATTTACAATAGCACAAAGATTCTTTTTGGTGGTAAACCATTTTATATCCACTGGCACTATAAACAAAAGTAAAAAGAAAAAATCTTTGAAACAAACATCTCATAGTTTTCATTTTGTGTTTTTATATTGTGCTTTGCAGCGGGAAACCAATTTTTTTTTTTTTCATGAAAATCGATTTTTAGTTGTAATAACATTTCATTTAGTTTTATATTTCTAAAATATATAAAAATTTGAAGCTTGCCGTTATAAAAGAAAGTTTATCTCGTTTAATACTAAACAAAATAATAATAATAAAAGAGCTTAAAGCTCATGTTTACTTTTAAATAAAATACAATGAAAAAGAAAAAGTTGTTCTTTTGTTGATATTGTTGTGGTTTCTTTTTTAATATGACATGTATGTATGTATCTGTCGCTAAAAAGGAGTATCTTGATTTTTTTTTTCTGTTATTACGTCGCCTCCAGGCCAAATTTAGAACATAATAAATAGATAAACATATGAAGTACAGCATATTTCAAGTATGTTATTATTGATTTATGTGTTAACTTTTTTTTTGATTTACATAAAATGTTACTTGTGTTCCGCTTGAAAATGAACAAACAGTACTACAGAAATAAAAATTTTATTGATATTTTTTATAGTTAGAACGTGGCTGTCATACGATTAGTTGTTTTGTAAAATGAATAATTAAATTGGGTCAGGAAGGTTTATCTTTCGAGATAATTAACTCACCATAATGACGCGATTGATACGTAAACTTGTTTTATACCACTTGCAGAAATTTCTTTTGTAAACGTCTTGATCGTACCAAGTGTTGAAAAATGATAAACTTTTTTTCATTTCTTCAGACTACCATTTTTGTGTTCGTTGCATAAAATCCTAAACTTGTTTTTCCATTCATTTCAAAATTCACAATGTTTTGAAAATTAAATTTTTCAGTCAAATGAAACCGTGTAGCATTTCTCTGAAAAGGGCTTGAATAACGCAACAAATTTTGCAATATCAGTTTAGGTATAAAACTAACCGTTTTGGCCCTGTTCACAGATATATCGGGTGGGTACCAGTATCCTTTTTACTTTTTTTACATTTTACTTTTTACTTTTTTACTTTTTACTTTTTACTTTTTACTTTTTACTTTTTACTTTTTACTTTTTACTTTTTACTTTTTACTTTTTACTTTTTACTTTTTACTTTTTACTTTTTACTTTTTACTTTTTACTTTTTACTTTTTACTTTTTACTTTTTACTTTTTACTTTTTACTTTTTACTTTTTACTTTTTACTTTTTACTTTTTACTTTTTACTTTTTACTTTTTACTTTTTACTTTTTACTTTTTACTTTTTACTTTTTACTTTTTACTTTGTACTTTTTACTTTTTACTTTTTACTTTTTACTTTTTACTTTTTACTTTTTACTTTTTACTTTTTACTTTTTACTTTTTACTTTTTACTTTTTACTTTTTACTTTTTACTTTTTACTTTTTACTTTTTACTTTTTACTTTTTACTTTTTACTTTTTACTTTTTACTTTTTACTTTTTACTTTTTACTTTTTACTTTTTACTTTTTACTTTTTACTTTTTACTTTTTACTTTTTACTTTTTACTTTTTACTTTTTACTTTTTACTTTTTACTTTTTACTTTTTACTTTTTACTTTTTACTTTTTACTTTTTACTTTTTACTTTTTACTTTTTACTTTTTACTTTTTACTTTTTACTTTTTACTTTTTACTTTTTACTTTTTACTTTTTACTTTTTACTTTTTACTTTTTACTTTTTACTTTTTACTTTTTACTTTTTACTTTTTACTTTTTACTTTTTACTTTTTACTTTTTACTTTTTACTTTTTACTTTTTACTTTTTACTTTTTACTTTTTACTTTTTACTTTTTACTTTTTACTTTTTACTTTTTACTTTTTACTTTTTACTTTTTACTTTTTACTTTTTACTTTTTACTTTTTACTTTTTACTTTTTACTTTTTACTTTTTACTTTTTACTTTTTACTTTTTACTTTTTACTTTTTACTTTTTACTTTTTACTTTTTACTTTTTACTTTTTACTTTTTACTTTTTACTTTTTACTTTTTACTTTTTACTTTTTACTTTTTACTTTTTACTTTTTACTTTTTACTTTTTACTTTTTACTTTTTACTTTTTACTTTTTACTTTTTACTTTTTACTTTTTACTTTTTACTTTTTACTTTTTACTTTTTACTTTTTACTTTTTACTTTTTACTTTTTACTTTTTACTTTTTACTTTTTACTTTTTACTTTTTACTTTTTACTTTTTACTTTTTACTTTTTACTTTTTACTTTTTACTTTTTACTTTTTACTTTTTACTTTTTACTTTTTACTTTTTACTTTTTACTTTTTACTTTTTACTTTTTACTTTTTACTTTTTACTTTTTACTTTTTACTTTTTACTTTTTACTTTTTACTTTTTACTTTTTACTTTTTACTTTTTACTTTTTACTTTTTACTTTTTACTTTTTACTTTTTACTTTTTACTTTTTACTTTTTACTTTTTACTTTTTACTTTTTACTTTTTACTTTTTACTTTTTACTTTTTACTTTTTACTTTTTACTTTTTACTTTTTACTTTTTACTTTTTACTTTTTACTTTTTACTTTTTACTTTTTACTTTTTACTTTTTACTTTTTACTTTTTACTTTTTACTTTTTACTTTTTACTTTTTACTTTTTACTTTTTACTTTTTACTTTTTACTTTTTACTTTTTACTTTTTACTTTTTACTTTTTACTTCTCTTATTACAGAAGCTTTCTCCAGTGAAGTTATGTTTCAGCCTCCTTGCGAAACTCGACAATGTGGACAAATTTACAGTTAGTGGTTTAATAAATCTTTGCGGAATTAAATTCCGAGATATTGAACACATTATATCACAAGCCGTTGTTATTGATTATGAGAGTTAATGGCAGAAAAACGCAGCGACATTTTTGTATAAATGTAGTACTGAATTGCTCACCATTTGTTCGTAATAATAATTTAGGAAACTGATAACATTAAATTTCATTTTTCCGTATATCAATGGATAAACACATCGGTTTCAAAACATCGATAAATTTAGGTTTTTTCGTATTTTGAACCAACACACAGAAAAACGTACAATCAAAATTCTCTTCCCAATATAAAATTTGGGGTAAACTTTAGACATAAATTTTACATAAATATTTACAACTTATCATTTTCAAATTTTAGTGAATCGGAAATAGTGTGATAATGTGTAAACGGTGACTTCACGATCAACAGTAACAGATAACTTACAAATAAAAGGACTTCTCATATAATCGACGTTCCGCGCGGGAATCGTTTCGTACCCTAAACTACTTGGTAACAAATTCAGTTGTCTCTCGAGCTTAATTTCCTCAGTATGACAATCAACAAGTTTCATTCTCTGCCCTTTCATCGAATATTTGAAATCTTAGCATCCGAGGAATTGGATTTAGTTAAACCAATAAACTGGATTCTGTTTTAAACTGTATTCTCAGAACGGTTTCTCTCATCTATATCCCGGTACAACATCTATAGATAATTTGATATGTTAATCAGCTTCCCATTTCGGTTTCCATTTTACTTTCGCAATTTTTCAAAAGGTAAGAAAAACGATCGGTTAGTCGCAGTTTATATGACAACTGGCTCTTAAAGATGAAATTACTCTTTTGTTGTTTCCGCTTGAAACCACACTGAAATTATTTAACTACGGTTCAATTTTTTCGGTAATGAAAGATACCCATTTCGAAACAAAGTTTTCATGTCCACAGCACAACCATTTCCATAATTTTCAAAATATAAAATACTACAAATTTTCTTTGTTTTGCTGATTTGTCTTACAATGAAATATTAAAATGGTCTAATGTATACAACAATACAAAAAAATACGGAAAAGGTGCAAAAGACACAATAAATGTCAACGGTATATGTTTAATGATTAGGGTTGAAAATCAAACGATATGTATAATGGTACAACAGGTACACGAGATAGGCGACCAAGCCGAAATTATATAGAGACGTCAAAAATTAAAATGATTAATGATGTTTCGAGTTTATAAATAAACAATAATGTCACTTTTAATTTTATGTTGTCTGTGCGGGCGTGTTTACATCAGATTTAGAGTGGCTTTTTAACATTTGAATGTGTATACTATTTGTTTGTGTAATACATTTTTTTATTGTTTATTTCGACCGCGAAACTTACAATTTAATTCAGTCATTAGAGCCACTTTATGACGATTTGCATAATTGGCTTATGAAAGACATTTTCAATTTTTATTTTGTATTTTACAGTAGATTTTTGTGCAACTGGATATACAGGTAATTATTTTACTTGAACTAAATCAGCAAATTCATTTTTTGATATTGCTCAGTTGTGAAAATTAATTTTGAAGACAATTTAGTATAACTAACAAAATACAAAAAACAAACAATAATTTTAAAAAACCTAATTCCAATTGTATTGATTTCCCTTACCCGCTAGCAGATAGAAATAATAATTAACGATGAGCAAAAAACCATTCAGTGCTACTATCTTCTGCACAGACCAATTTCAACAAAACTGGTTCACTTATCGTACGTATACTTGGTATCGTAAAATTTTATGGATCAATTTATACCGCTTTTATTACCCAACCATTAACGTTTAAACATAACTATATCGTAAACATAATTATGTATATCTTTACAATATTAGGTTTAGAAAAAATAAATAAATACAAACACAACATAAAATAATTTACCCCATGGGAATACTTCATATTCTTCTCATTTCCATGCCAAAATTCATATTCATTATCAACTGCGCGCAGACAACAACAGTAAAGATATTCCAAATATATACCACCAGTCGTGAAGAAAGCAAATTTTTGATTTTGAATATTTTTCTAAATTAACTTCCTCCAAAATAGTAAAAAAAAAAAAAAAATTTCCAGCGGATTTCAATATTGGTTATGTACGGAGAGATGATTTCATATTAATACGATATTGATTGGGTGTAAAAAAGTCATGACGCCGGTAGCAATCAACTTTAATTTAAATTTAATTCTTTTTTTTTTTTTTTTTTTTGTAAAATTGGAAAAACTCAAATACGATGTTAATATAGAAAATTACGATTTTCGTGGAACAATTTCGCTACATAACCAAGATAATTTGGTTTATTTTAGATAAGGGGAAACTAAAATATTGTTATCGGCGGCTAAATAAGTCGATAACAACACAATGCCATTCGTATTCAATGTAGTCCACGAAGTCGATGATTTTCTATTTCCCAGCATTATGATGTTTGGGTAAAGTTGTCTGCTTAAAATTCTGACTCAAACGATATTTGCGTGATATTAACTAAATCTCTAATTGTTAATCGACAATTTTTGAGCACCAAACCCCTAATTTCCTTATCGTGGTGCTCATAGGTAGACGTTCATCGTTTTTAGCGCAATCTCTGCCTTCTTTGAGCAATTTATACCGATCAAAAACACACGCTTTCAACAGTGCATTGTCACCAAAAACTTTTTTAAAGATTTTCAATGAATTGGTAGCCGAAATTTCTTTTTCGAAGCAAAATTTGACGCAACTTGTTTGCGAAACTTATTTATAAATCAAAAAATGCACTTTTGTGCACGAAATGTAATACAGATGTCAGCTAGGGTGTTACTAACCTAAGCAAAAAAAAAAACAAACTACTATGTGACAATTATGCCTAACGTTAGACAACATCAGATCAGCAACGTCGTTAGTCTGGTGGATAAAGACGCAGCTACATAGCATTGCAATGTAATTTCTATTATCGATTTTT
>CATQIW010000333.1:0-41000 GCA_958295665.1 Tipula vernalis | reverse complement strand
GAACGAGATACGTATAATAATTGAAATTCGGTACACGCTATTTTTGGGCCAATATAAACTTGCATACTAAATTTCACTTCAATCGGTTAAGAAACACGGCAAGTTGTAGAAGAAACGTATATTTTCTTATACCAAGCGCTATGGGAATATATAAACAGCCGTATAATCGGAACGAGATATGTTATAATATTGAAATTCGGTACACGCTATTTTTGGGCCAATATAAACTTGCATACTAAATTTCACTTCAATCGGTTAAGAAACACGGCCAGTTTGTAGAAGAAACGTATATTTTCTTATACCAAGCGCTATGGGAATATATAAACAGCCGTATAATCGGAACGAGATACGTTATTATATTGAAATTCGGTACACGCTATTTTTGGGCCAATATAAACTTGCATACTAAATTTCACTTCAATCGGTTAAGAAACACGGCAAGTTGTAGAAGAAACGTATATTTTCTTATACCAAGCGCTATGGGAATATATAAACAGCCGTATAATAGGAACGAGATACGTTATAATATTGAAATTCGGTACACGCTATTTTTGGGCCAATATAAACTTGCATACTAAATTTCACTTCAATCGGTTAAGAAACACGGCAAGTTGTAGAAGAAACGTATATTTTCTTATACCAAGCACTATGGGAATATATAAACAGCCGTATAATCGGAACGAGATACGTTATAATATTGAAATTTGGTACACGCTATTTGTGGGCCAATATAAACTTGCATACTAAATTTAACTTCAATCGGTTAAGAAACACGGCAAGTTGTAGAAGAAACGTATATTTTCTCATACCAAGCACTACGGGAATACATAAACAGCCGTATAATCGGAACGAGTTACGTTAAATATTGAAATTTGGTACACGCTATTTTTGGGCCAATATAAACTTGCATACTAAATTTTACTTTTAATCGGTTAAGAAACACGGCAAGTTGTAGAAGAAACGTATATTTTCTTATACCATGCGCTATGGGAATATTTAAACAGCCGTATAATCGGAACGAGATATGTTATAATATTGAAATTCGGTACACGCTATTTTTGGGCCATATAAACTTGCATACTAAATTTCACTTCAATCGGTTAAGAAACACGGCCAGTTGTAGAAGAAACGTATATTTTCTTATACCAAGCGCTATGGGAATATATAAACAGCCGTATAATCGGAACGAGATACGTATTATATTGAAATTCGGTACACGCTATTTTTGGGCCATATAAACTTGCATACTAAATTTCACTTCAATCGGTTAAAAAAACACGGCAAGTTGTAGAAGAAACGTATATTTTCTTATACCAAGCGCTATGGGAATATATAAACAGCCGTATAATAGGAACGAGATACGTTATAATATTGAAATTCGGTACACGCTATTTTTGGGCCAATATAAACTTGCATACTAAATTTCACTTCAATCGGTTAAGAAACACGGCAAGTTGTAGAAGAAACGTATATTTTCTGTATACCAAGCACTATGGGAATATATAAACAGCCGTATAATCGGAACGAGATACGTTTATAATATGAAATTTGGTACACGCTATTTGTGGGCCAATATAAACTTGCATACTAAATTTCACTTCAATCGGTTAAGAAACACGGCAAGTTGTAGAAGAAACGTATATTTTCTTATACCAAGCGCTATGGGAATATATAAACAGCCGTATAATCGGAACGAGATATGTTATAATATTGAAATTCGGTACACGCTATTTTTGGGCCAATATAAACTTGCATACTAAATTTCACTTCAATCGGTTAAGAAACACGGCCAGTTGTAGAAGAAACGTATATTTTCTTATACCAAGCGCTATGGGAATATATAAACAGCCGTATAATCGGAACGAGATACGTTATTATATTGAAATTCGGTACACGCTATTTTTGGGCCAATATAAACTTGCATACTAAATTTCACTTCAATCGGTTAAGAAACACGGCAAGTTGTAGAAGAAACGTATATTTTCTTATACCAAGCGCTATGGGAATATATAAACAGCCGTATAATCGGAACGAGATATGTTATAATATTGAAATTCGGTACACGCTATTTTTGGGCCAATATAAACTTGCATACTAAATTTCACTTCAATCGGTTAAGAAACACGGCCAGTTGTAGAAGAAACGTATATTTTCTTATACCAAGCGCTATGGGAATATATAAACAGCCGTATAATCGGAACGAGATACGTTATTATATTGAAATTCGGTACACGCTATTTTTGGGCCAATATAAACTTGCATACTAAATTTCACTTCAATCGGTTAAAAAACACGGCAAGTTGTAGAAGAAACGTATATTTTCTTATACCAAGCGCTATGGGAATATATAAACAGCCGTATAATAGGAACGAGATACGTTATAATATTGAAATTCGGTACACGCTATTTTTGGGCCAATATAAACTTGCATACTAAATTTCACTTCAATCGGTTAAGAAACACGGCAAGTTGTAGAAGAAACGTATATTTTCTTATACCAAGCACTATGGGAATATATAAACAGCCGTATAATCGGAACGAGATACGTTATAATATTGAAATTTGGTACACGCTATTTGTGGGCCAATATAAACTTGCATACTAAATTTCACTTCAATCGGTTAAGAAACACGGCAAGTTGTAGAAGAAACGTATATTTTCTCATACCAAGCACTACGGGAATACATAAACAGCCGTATAATCGGAACGAGTTACGTTATAATATTGAAATTTGGTACACGCTATTTTTGGGCCAATATAAACTTGCATACTAAATTTCACTTTAATCGGTTAAGAAACACGGCAAGTTGTAGAAGAAACGTATATTTTCTTATACCAAGCGCTATGGGAATATTTAAACAGCCGTATAATCGGAACGAGATATGTTATAATATTGAAATTCGGTACACGCTATTTTTGGGCCAATATAAACTTGCATACTAAATTTCACTTCAATCGGTTAAGAAACACGGCAAGTTGTAGAAGAAACGTATATTTTCTTATACCAAGCGCTATGGGAATATATAAACAGCCGTATAATCGGAACGAGATACGTTATAATATTGAAATTCGGTACACGCTATTTTTGGGCCAATATAAACTTGCATACTAAATTTCACTTCAATCGGTTAAAAAACACGGCAAGTTGTAGAAGAAACGTATATTTTCTTATACCAAGCGCTATGGGAATATATAAACAGCCGTATAATAGGAACGAGATACGTTATAATATTGAAATTCGGTACACGCTATTTTTGGGCCAATATAAACTTGCATACTAAATTTCACTTCAATCGGTTAAGAAACACGGCAAGTTGTAGTAGAAACGTATATTTTCTTATACCAAGCACTATGGGAATATATAAACAGCCGTATAATCGGAACGAGATATGTTATAATATTGAAATTTGGTACACGCTATTTGTGGGCCAATATAAACTTGCATACTAAATTTCACTTCAATCGGTTAAGAAACACGGCAAGTTGTAGAAGAAACGTATATTTTCTCATACCAAGCACTACGGGAATACATAAACAGCCGTATAATCGGAACGAGTTACGTTATAATATTGAAATTCGGTACACGCTATTTTTGGGCCAATATAAACTTGCATACTAAATTTCACTTCAATCGGTTAAGAAACACGGCAAGTTGTAGAAGAAACGTATATTTTCTTATACCAAGCGCTATGGGAATATATAAACAGCCGTATAATCGGAACGAGATACGTTATAATATTGAAATTCGGTACACGCTATTTGTGGGCCAACATAAACTTGCATACTAAATTTCACTTCAATCGGTTAAGAAACACGGCAAGTTGTAGAAGAAACGTATATTTTCTTATACCAAGCACTACGGGAATACATAAACAGCCGTATAATCGGAACGAGATACGTTATAATATTGAAATTTGATACACGCTATTTGTGGGCCAATATAAACTTGCATACTAAATTTCACTACAATCGGTTAAGAAACACGGCAAGTTGTAGAAGAAACGTATATTTTCTTATACCAAGCACTATGGGAATATATAAACAGCCGTATAATCGGAACGAGATATGTTATAATATTGAAATTCGGTGCACGCTATTTGTGGGCCAATATAAACTTGCATACTAAATTTCACTTTAATCGGTTAAGAAACACGGCAAGTTGTAGAAGAAACGTATATTTTCTTATACCAAGCACTACGGGAATACATAAACAGCCGTATAATCGGAACGAGATAAGTTATAATATTGAAATTCGGTACACGCTATTTGTGGGCCAATATAAACTTGCATACTAAATTTCACTTCAATCGGTTAAGAAACACGGCAAGTTGTAGAAGAAACGTATATTTTCTTATACCAAGCGCTATGGGAATATATAAACAGCCGTATAATCGGAACGAGATACGTTATAATATTGAAATTCGGTACACACTATTTGTGGGCCAATATAAACTTGCATACTAAATTTCACTTCAATCGGTTAAGAAACACGGCAAGTTGTAGAAGAAACGTATATTTTCTTATACCAAGCACTATGGGAATATATAAACAGCCGTATAATCGGAACGAGATACGTTATAATATTGAAATTTGGTACACGCTATTTGTGGGCCAATATAAACTTGCATACTAAATTTCACTTCAATCGGTTAAGAAACACGGCAAGTTGTAGAAGAAACGTATATTTTCTCATACCAAGCACTACGGGAATACATAAACAGCCGTATAATCGGAACGAGTTACGTTATAATATTGAAATTTGGTACACGCTATTTTTGGGCCAATATAAACTAGCATACTAAATTTCACTTCAATCGGTTAAAAAACACGGCAAGTTTAGAAGAAACGTATATTTTCTTATACCAAGCGCTATGGGAACCAACTGTGATACCAAGCGCTATGGGAATATATAAACAGCCGTATAATCGGAACGAGATACGTTATAATATTGAAATTCTGTACACGCTATTTTTGGGCCAATATAAACTTGCATACTAAATTTCACTTCAATCGGTTAAGAAACACGGCAAGTTGTAGAAGAAACGTATATTTTCTTATAACAAGCGCTATGGGAATATATAAACAGCCGTATAATCGGAACGAGATACGTTATAATATTGAAATGCAGTACACGCTATTTGTGGGCCAATATAAACTTGCATACTAAATTTCACTTTAATCGGTTAAGAAACACGGCAAGTTGTAGAAGAAACGTATATTTTCTTACACCAAGCACTACGGGAATACATAAACAGCCGTATAATCGGAACGGGATACGTTATAATATTGAAATTCGGTACACGCTATTTTTGGGCCAATATAAACTTGCATACTAAATTTCACTTCAATCGGTTAAGAAACACGGCAAGTTGTAGAAGAAACGTATATTTTCTTATACCAAGCGCTATGGGAATATATAAACAGCCGTATAATCGGAACGAGATACGTTATAATATTGAAATTCGGTACACGCTATTTTTGGGCCAATATAAACTTGCATACTAAATTTCACTTCAATCGGTTAAGAAACACGGCAAGTTGTAGAAGAAACGTATATTTTCTTATACCAAGCGCTATGGGAATATATAAACAGCCGTATAATCGGAACGAGTTACGTTATAATATTGAAATTCGGTACACGCTATTTTTGGGCCAATATAAACTTGCATACTAAATTTAACTTCAATCGGTTAAGAAACACGGCAAGTTGTAGAAGAAACGTATATTTTCTTATACCAAGCGCTATGGGAATATATAAACAGCCGTATAATCGGAACGAGTTACGTTATAATATTGAAATTCGGTACACGCTATTTGTGGGCCAATATAAACTTGCATACTAAATTTCACTTCAATCGGTTAAGAAACACGGCAAGTTGTAGAAGAAACGTATATTTTCTTATACCAAGCACTACGGGAATACATAAACAGCCGTATAATCGGAACGAGTTACGTTATAATATTGAAATTTGGTACACGCTATTTTTGGGCCAATATAAACTTGCATACTAAATTTCACTTCAATCGGTTAAGAAACACGGCAAGTTGTAGAAGAAACGTATATTTTCTTATACCAAGCACTATGGGAATATATAAACAGCCGTATAATCGGAACGAGATACTTTATAATATTGAAATTCGGTACACGCTATTTGTGGGCCAATATAAACTTGCATACTAAATTTCACTTCAATCGGTTAAGAAACACGGCAAGTTGTAGAATAAACGTTTATTTTCTCATACCAAGCACTACGGGAATACATAAACAGCCGTATAATCGGAACGAGTTACGTTATAATATTGAAATTCGGTACACGCTATTTGTGGGCCAATATAAACTTGCATACTAAATTTCACTTCAATCGGTTAAGAAACACGGCAAGTTGTAGAAGAAACGTATATTTTCTTATACCAAGCGCTATGGGAATATATAAACAGCCGTATAATCGGAACGAGATACGTTATAATATTGAAATTCGGTACACGCTATTTTTGGGCCAATATAAACTAGCATACTAAATTTCACTTCAATCGGTTAAAAAACACGGCAAGTTTAGAAGAAACGTATATTTTCTTATACCAAGCGCTATGGGAACCAACTGTGATACCAAGCGCTATGGGAATATATAAACAGCCGTATAATCGGAACGAGATACGTTATAATATTGAAATTCGGTACACGCTATTCTTGGGCCAATATAAACTTGCATACTAAATTTC
Source organism: Tipula vernalis (assembly GCA_958295665.1). Classification (NCBI taxonomy): domain Eukaryota; kingdom Metazoa; phylum Arthropoda; class Insecta; order Diptera; family Tipulidae; genus Tipula; species Tipula vernalis. Next base: position 34,280 of record CATQIW010000333.1, on the reverse strand, counting down.
ACTTCAATCGGTTAAGAAACACGGCAAGTTGTAGAAGAAACGTATATTTTCTTATACCAAGCGCTATGGGAATATATAAACAGCCGTATAATCGGAACGAGTTACGTTATAATATTGAAATTCGGTACACGCTATTTGTGGGCCAATATAAACTTGCATACTAAATTTCACTTCAATCGGTTAAGAAACACGGCAAGTTGTAGAAGAAACGTATATTTTCTTATACCAAGCACTACGGGAATACATAAACAGCCGTATAATCGGAACGAGTTACGTTATAATATTGAAATTTGGTACACGCTATTTTTGGGCCAATATAAACTTGCATACTAAATTTCACTTCAATCGGTTAAGAAACACGGCAAGTTGTAGAAGAAACGTATATTTTCTTATACCAAGCACTATGGGAATATATAAACAGCCGTATAATCGGAACGAGATACGTTATAATATTGAAATGCAGTATACGCTATTTGTGGGCCAATATAAACTTGCATACTAAATTTCACTTCAATCGGTTAAGAAACACGGCAAGTTGTAGAAGAAACGTATATTTTCTTACACCAAGCAATACGGGAATACATAAACAGCCGTATAATCGGAACGGGATACGTTATAATATTGAAATTCGGTACACGCTATTTTTGGGCCAATATAAACTTGCATACTAAATTTAACTTCAATCGGTTAAGAAACACGGCAAGTTGTAGAAGAAACGTATATTTTCTTATACCAAGCGCTATGGGAATATATAAACAGCCGTATAATCGGAACGAGATACGTTATAATATTGAAATTTGGTACACGCTATTTGTGGGCCAATATAAACTTGCATACTAAATTTCACTACAATCGGTTAAGAAACACGGCAAGTTGTAGAAGAAACGTATATTTTCTTATACCAAGCACTACGGGAATATATAAACAGCCGTATAATCGGAACGAGATACGTTATAATATTGAAATTCAGTGCACGCTATTTGTGGGCCAATATAAACTTGCATACTAAATTTCACTTTAATCGGTTAAGAAACACGGCAAGTTGTAGAAGAAACGTATATTTTCTTATACCAAGCACTACGGGAATACATAAACAGCCGTATAATCGGAACGAGATACGTTATAATATTGAAATTCGGTACACGCTATTTGTGGGCCAATATAAACTTGCATACTAAATTTCACTTCAATCGGTTAAGAAACACGGCAAGTTGTAGAAGAAACGTATATTTTCTTATACCAAGCGCTATGGGAATATATAAACAGCCGTATAATCGGAACGAGATACGTTATAATATTGAAATTCGGTACACGCTATTTGTGGGCCAATATAAACTTGCATACTAAATTTCACTTCAATCGGTTAAGAAACACGGCAAGTTGTAGAAGAAACGTATATTTTCTTATACCAAGCACTATGGGAATATATAAACAGCCGTATAATCGGAACGAGATACGTTATAATATTGAAATTTGGTACACGCTATTTGTGGGCCAATATAAACTTGCATACTAAATTTCACTTCAATCGGTTAAGAAACACGGCAAGTTGTAGAAGAAACGTATATTTTCTCATACCAAGCACTACGGGAATACATAAACAGCCGTATAATCGGAACGAGTTACGTTATAATATTGAAATTTGGTACACGCTATTTTTGGGCCAATATAAACTTGCATACTAAATTTCACTTCAATCGGTTAAGAAACACGGCAAGTTGTAGAAGAAACGTATATTTTCTTATACCAAGCACTATGGGAATATATAAACAGCCGTATAATCGGAACGAGATACTTTATAATATTGAAATTCGGTACACGCTATTTGTGGGCCAATATAAACTTGCATACTAAATTTCACTTCAATCGGTTAAGAAACACGGCAAGTTGTAGAATAAACGTTTATTTTCTCATACCAAGCACTACGGGAATACATAAACAGCCGTATAATCGGAACGAGTTACGTTATAATATTGAAATTCGGTACACGCTATTTGTGGGCCAATATAAACTTGCATACTTATTTTCACTTCAATCGGTTAAGAAACACGGCAAGTTGTAGAAGAAACGTATATTTTCTTATACCAAGCGCTATGGGAATATATAAACAGCCGTACAATCGGAACGAGATACGTTATAATATTGAAATTCGGTACACGCTATTTTTGGGCCAATATAAACTAGCATACTAAATTTCACTTCAATCGGTTAAAAAACACGGCAAGTTTAGAAGAAACGTATATTTTCTTATACCAAGCGCTATGGGAACCAACTGTGATACCAAGCGCTATGGGAATATATAAACAGCCGTATAATCGGAACGAGATACGTTATAATATTGAAATTCGGTACACGCTATTTTTGGGCCAATATAAACTTGCATACTAAATTTCACTTCAATCGGTTAAGAAACACGGCAAGTTGTAGAAGAAACGTATATTTTCTTATACCAAGCGCTATGGGAATATATAAACAGCCGTATAATCGGAACGAGATATGTTATAATATTGAAATTCGGTACACGCTATTTTTGGGCCAATATAAACTTGCATACTAAATTTCACTTCAATCGGTTAAGAAACACGGCAAGTTGTAGAAGAAACGTATATTTTCTTATACCAAGCGCTATGGGAATATATAAACAGCCGTATAATCGGAACGAGATACGTTATTATATTGAAATTCGGTACACGCTATTTTTGGGCCAATATAAACTTGCATACTAAATTTCACTTCAATCGGTTAAAAAACACGGCAAGTTGTAGAAGAAACGTATATTTTCTTATACCAAGCGCTATGGGAATATATAAACAGCCGTATAATAGGAACGAGATACGTTATAATATTGAAATTCGGTACACGCTATTTTTGGGCCAATATAAACTTGCATACTAAATTTCACTTCAATCGGTTAAGAAACACGGCAAGTTGTAGAAGAAACGTATATTTTCTTATACCAAGCACTATGGGAATATATAAACAGCCGTATAATCGGAACGAGATACGTTATAATATTGAAATTTGGTACACGCTATTTGTGGGCTAATATAAACTTGCATACTAAATTTCACTTCAATCGGTTAAGAAACACGGCAAGTTGTAGAAGAAACGTATATTTTCTCATACCAAGCACTACGGGAATACATAAACAGCCGTATAATCGGAACGAGTTACGTTATAATATTGAAATTTGGTACACGCTATTTTTGGGCCAATATAAACTTGCATACTAAATTTCACTTTAATCGGTTAAGAAACACGGCAAGTTGTAGAAGAAACGTATATTTTCTTATACCAAGCGCTATGGGAATATTTAAACAGCCGTATAATCGGAACGAGATATGTTATAATATTGAAATTCGGTACACGCTATTTTTGGGCCAATATAAACTTGCATACTAAATTTCATTTCAATCGGTTAAGAAACACGGCAAGTTGTAGAAGAAACGTATATTTTCTTATACCAAGCGCTATGGGAATATATAAACAGCCGTATAATCGGAACGAGATACGTTATAATATTGAAATTCGGTACACGCTATTTTTGGGCCAATATAAACTTGCATACTAAATTTCACTTCAATCGGTTAAAAAACACGGCAAGTTGTAGAAGAAACGTATATTTTCTTATACCAAGCGCTATGGGAATATATAAACAGCCGTATAATAGGAACGAGATACGTTATAATATTGAAATTCGGTACACGCTATTTTTGGGCCAATATAAACTTGCATACTAAATTTCACTTCAATCGGTTAAGAAACACGGCAAGTTGTAGTAGAAACGTATATTTTCTTATACCAAGCACTATGGGAATATATAAACAGCCGTATAATCGGAACGAGATATGTTATAATATTGAAATTTGGTACACGCTATTTGTGGGCCAATATAAACTTGCATACTAAATTTCACTTCAATCGGTTAAGAAACACGGCAAGTTGTAGAAGAAACGTATATTTTCTCATACCAAGCACTACGGGAATACATAAACAGCCGTATAATCGGAACGAGTTACGTTATAATATTGAAATTCGGTACACGCTATTTTTGGGCCAATATAAACTTGCATACTAAATTTCACTTCATTCGGTTAAGAAACACGGCAAGTTGTAGAAGAAACGTATATTTTCTTATACCAAGCGCTATGGGAATATATAAACAGCCGTATAATCGGAACGAGATACGTTATAATATTGAAATTCGGTACACGCTATTTGTGGGCCAACATAAACTTGCATACTAAATTTCACTTCAATCGGTTAAGAAACACGGCAAGTTGTAGAAGAAACGTATATTTTCTTATACCAAGCACTACGGGAATACATAAACAGCCGTATAATCGGAACGAGATACGTTATAATATTGAAATTTGATACACGCTATTTGTGGGCCAATATAAACTTGCATACTAAATTTCACTACAATCGGTTTAGAAACACGGCAAGTTGTAGAAGAAACGTATATTTTCTTATACCAAGCACTATGGGAATATATAAACAGCCGTATAATCGGAACGAGATATGTTATAATATTGAAATTCGGTGCACGCTATTTGTGGGCCAATATAAACTTGCATACTAAATTTCACTTTAATCGGTTAAGAAACACGGCAAGTTGTAGAAGAAACGTATATTTTCTTATACCAAGCACTACGGGAATACATAAACAGCCGTATAATCGGAACGAGATAAGTTATAATATTGAAATTCGGTACACGCTATTTGTGGGCCAATATAAACTTGCATACTAAATTTCACTTCAATCGGTTAAGAAACACGGCAAGTTGTAGAAGAAACGTATATTTTCTTATACCAAGCGCTATGGGAATATATAAACAGCCGTATAATCGGAACGAGATACGTTATAATATTGAAATTCGGTACACGCTATTTGTGGGCCAATATAAACTTGCATACTAAATTTCACTTCAATCGGTTAAGAAACACGGCAAGTTGTAGAAGAAACGTATATTTTCTTATACCAAGCACTATGGGAATATATTAACAGCCGTATAATCGGAACGAGATACGTTATAATATTGAAATTTGGTACACGCTATTTGTGGGCCAATATAAACTTGCATACTAAATTTCACTTCAATCGGTTAAGAAACACGGCAAGTTGTAGAAGAAACGTATATTTTCTCATACCAAGCACTACGGGAATACATAAACAGCCGTATAATCGGAACGAGTTACGTTATAATATTGAAATTTGGTACACGCTATTTTTGGGCCAATATAAACTAGCATACTAAATTTCACTTCAATCGGTTAAAAAACACGGCAAGTTTAGAAGAAACGTATATTTTCTTATACCAAGCGCTATGGGAACCAACTGTGATACCAAGCGCTATGGGAATATATAAACAGCCGTATAATCGGAACGAGATACGTTATAATATTGAAATTCGGTACACGCTATTTTTGGGCCAATATAAACTTGCATACTAAATTTCACTTCAATCGGTTAAGAAACACGGCAAGTTGTAGAAGAAACGTATATTTTCTTATAACAAGCGCTATGGGAATATATAAACAGCCGTATAATCGGAACGAGATACGTTATAATATTGAAATGCAGTACACGCTATTTGTGGGCCAATATAAACTTGCATACTAAATTTCACTTTAATCGGTTAAGAAACACGGCAAGTTGTAGAAGAAACGTATATTTTCTTACACCAAGCACTACGGGAATACATAAACAGCCGTATAATCGGAACGGGATACGTTATAATATTGAAATTCGGTACACGCTATTTTTGGGCCAATATAAACTTGCAAACTAAATTTCACTTCAATCGGTTAAGAAACACGGCAAGTTGTAGAAGAAACGTATATTTTCTTATACCAAGCGCTATGGGAATATATAAACAGCCGTATAATCGGAACGAGATACGTTATAATATTGAAATTCGGTACACGCTATTTTTGGGCCAATATAAACTTGCATACTAAATTTCACTTCAATCGGTTAAGAAACACGGCAAGTTGTAGAAGAAACGTATATTTTCTTATACCAAGCGCTATGGGAATATATAAACAGCCGTATAATCGGAACGAGTTACGTTATAATATTGAAATTCGGTACACGCTATTTGTGGGCCAATATAAACTTGCATACTAAATTTCACTTCAATCGGTTAAGAAACACGGCAAGTTGTAGAAGAAACGTATATTTTCTTATACCAAGCGCTATGGGAATATATAAACAGCCGTATAATCGGAACGAGATACGTTATAATATTGAAATTCGGTACACGCTATTTTTGGGCCAATATAAACTTGCATACTAAATTTCACTTTAATCGGTTAAGAAACACGGCAAGTTGTAGAAGAAACGTATATTTTCTTATACCAAGCGCTATGGGAATATATAAACAGCCGTATAATCGGAACGAGATACGTTATAATATTGAAATTCGGTACACGCTATTTGTGGGCCAATATAAACTTGCATACTAAATTTCACTTTAATCGGTTAAGAAACACGGCAAGTTGTAGAAGAAACGTATATTTTCTTACACCAAGCACTACAGGAATACATAAACAGCCGTATAATCGGAACGAGATACGTTATAATATTGAAATTCGGTACACGCTATTTTTGGGCCAATATAAACTTGCATACTAAATTTCACTTCAATCGGTTAAGAAACACGGCAAGTTGTAGAAGAAACGTATATTTTCTTATACCAAGCGCTATGGGAATATATAAACAGCCGTATAATCGGAACGAGATACGTTATAATATTGAAATTCCGTGCACGCTATTTTTGGGCCAATATAAACTTGCATACTAAATTTCACTTCAATCGGTTAAGAAACACGGCAAGTTGTAGAAGAAACGTATATTTTCTTATACCAAGCGCTATGGGAATATATAAACAGCCGTATAATCGGAACGAGATACGTTATAATATTGAAATTCGGTACACGCTATTTTTGGGCCAATATAAACTTGCATACTAAATTTCACTTCAATCGGTTAAGAAACACGGCAAGTTGTAGAAGAAACGTATATTTTCTTATACCAAGCGCTATGGGAATATATAAACAGCCGTATAATCGGAACGAGATATGTTATAATATTGAAATTCGGTACACGCTATTTTTGGGCCAATTTAATCTTGCATACTAAATTTCACTTCAATCGGTTAAGAAACACGGCAAGTTGTAGAAGAAACGTATATTTTCTTATACCAAGCGCTATGGGAATATATAAACAGCCGTATAATCGGAACGAGATACGTTATAATATTGAAATTCGGTACACGCTATTTTTGGGCCAATATAAACTTGCATACTAAATTTCACTTCAATCGGTTAAAAAACACGGCAAGTTGTAGAAGAAACGTATATTTTCTTATACCAAGCGCTATGGGAATATATAAACAGCCGTATAATAGGAACGAGATACGTTATAATATTGAAATTCGGTACACGCTATTTTTGGGCCAATATAAACTTGCATACTAAATTTCACTTCAATCGGTTAAGAAACACGGCAAGTTGTAGTAGAAACGTATATTTTCTTATACCAAGCACTATGGGAATATATAAACAGCCGTATAATCGGAACGAGATACGTTATAATATTGAAATTTGGTACACGCTATTTGTGGGCCAATATAAACTTGCATACTAAATTTCACTTCAATCGGTTAAGAAACACGGCAAGTTGTAGAAGAAACGTATATTTTCTCATACCAAGCACTACGGGAATTTATAAACAGCCGTATAATCGGAACGAGTTACGTTATAATATTGAAATTCGGTACACGCTATTTTTGGGCCAATATAAACTTGCATACTAAATTTCACTTCAATCGGTTAAGAAACACGGCAAGTTGTAGAAGAAACGTATATTTTCTTATACCAAGCGCTATGGGAATATATAAACAGCCGTATAATCGGAACGAAATACGTTATAATATTGAAATTCGGTACACGCTATTTGTGGGCCAATATAAACTTGCATACTAAATTTCACTTCAATCGGTTAAGAAACACGGCAAGTTGTAGAAGAAACGTATATTTTCTTATACCAAGCACTACGGGAATACATAAACAGCCGTATAATCGGAACGAGATACGTTATGATATTGAAATTTGATACACGCTATTTGTGGGCCAATATAAACTTGCATACTAAATTTCACTACAATCGGTTTAGAAACACGGCAAGTTGTAGAAGAAACGTATATTTTCTTATACCAAGCACTATGGGAATATATAAACAGCCGTATAATCGGAACGAGATACGTTATAATATTGAAATTCGGTGCACGCTATTTGTGGGCCAATATAAACTTGCATACTAAATTTCACTTTAATCGGTTAAGAAACACGGCAAGTTGTAGAAGAAACGTATATTTTCTTATACCAAGCACTACGGGAATACATAAACAGCCGAATAATCGGAACGAGATAAGTTATAATATTGAAATTCGGTACACGCTATTTGTGGGCCAATATAAACTTGCATACTAAATTTCACTTCAATCGGTTAAGAAACACGGCAAGTTGTAGAATAAACGTTTATTTTCTCATACCAAGCACTACGGGAATACATAAACAGCCGTATAATCGGAACGAGATACGTTATAATATTGAAATTCGGTACACGCTATTTGTGGGCCAATATAAACTTGCATACTAAATTTCACTTCAATCGGTTAAAAATCACGGCAAGTTGTAGAAGAAACGTATATTTTCTTATACCAAGCGCTATGGGAATATATAAACAGCCGTATAATCGGAACGAGATACGTTATAATATTGAAATTCGGTACACGCTATTTGTGGGCCAATATAAACTTGCATACTAAATTTCACTTCAATCGGTTAAGAAACACGGCAAGTTGTAGAAGAAACGTTTATTTTCTCATACCAAGCACTACGGGAATACATAAACAGCCGTATAATCGGAACGAGATACGTTATAATATTGAAATTCGGTACACGCTATTTGTGGGCCAATATAAACTTGCATACTAAATTTCACTTCAATCGGTTAAGAAACACGGCAAGTTGTAGAAGAAACGTATATTTTCTTATACCAAGCGCTATGGGAATATATAAACAGCCGTATAATCGGAACGAGATACGTTATAATATTGAAATTCGGTACACGCTATTTTTGGGCCAATATAAACTTGCATACTAAATTTCACTTCAATCGGTTAAAAAACACGGCAAGTTGTAGAAGAAACGTATATTTTCTTATACCAAGCGCTATGGGAATATATAAACAGCCGTATAATAGGAACGAGATACGTTATAATATTGAAATTCGGTACACGCTATTTTTGGGCCAATATAAACTTGCATACTAAATTTCACTGCAATCGGTTAAGAAACACGGCAAGTTGTAGAAGAAACGTATATTTTCTTATACCAAGCACTATGGGAATATATAAACAGCCGTATAATCGGAACGAGATACGTTATAATATTGAAATTTGGTACACGCTATTTGTGGGCCAATATAAACTTGCATACTAAATTTCACTTCAATCGGTTAAGAAACACGGCAAGTTGTAGAAGAAACGTATATTTTCTCATACCAAGCACTACGGGAATATATAAACAGCCGTATAATCGGAACGAGATACGTTATAATATTGAAATTCGGTACACGCTATTTTTGGGCCAATATAAACTTGCATACTAAATTTCACTTTAATCGGTTAAGAAACACGGCAAGTTGTAGAAGAAACGTATATTTTCTTATACCAAGCGCTATGGGAATATATAAACAGCCGTATAATCGGAACGAGATATGTTATAATATTGAAATTCGGTACACGCTATTTTTGGGCCAATTTAATCTTGCATACTAAATTTCACTTCAATCGGTTAAGAAACACGGCAAGTTGTAGAAGAAACGTATATTTTCTTATACCAAGCGCTATGGGAATATATAAACAGCCGTATAATCGGAACGAGATACGTTATAATATTGAAATTCGGTACACGCTATTTTTGGGCCAATATAAACTTGCATACTAAATTTCACTTCAATCGGTTAAAAAACACGGCAAGTTGTAGAAGAAACGTATATTTTTTTATACCAAGCGCTATGGGAATATATAAACAGCCGTATAATAGGAACGAGATACGTTATAATATTGAAATTCGGTACACGCTATTTTTGGGCCAATATAAACTTGCATACTAAATTTCACTTCAATCGGTTAAGAAACACGGCAAGTTGTAGTAGAAACGTATATTTTCTTATACCAAGCACTATGGGAATATATAAACAGCCGTATAATCGGAACGAGATACGTTATAATATTGAAATTTGGTACACGCTATTTGTGGGCCAATATAAACTTGCATACTAAATTTCACTTCAATCGGTTAAGAAACACGGCAAGTTGTAGAAGAAACGTATATTTTCTCATACCAAGCACTACGGGAATACATAAACAGCCGTATAATCGGAACGAGTTACGTTATAATATTGAAATTCGGTACACGCTATTTGTGGGCCAATATAAACTTGCATACTAAATTTCCCTTCAATCGGTTAAAAATCACGGCAAGTTGTAGAAGAAACGTATATTTTCTTATACCAAGCGCTATGGGAATATATAAACAGCCGTATAATCGGAACGAGATACGTTATAATATTGAAATTCGGTACACGCTATTTGTAGGCGAATATAAACTTGCATACTAAATTTCACTTCAATCGGTTAAGAAACACGGCAAGTTGTAGAAGAAACGTATATTTTCTCATACCAAGCACTACGGGAATACATAAACAGCCGTATAATCGGAACGAGTTACGTTATAATATTGAAATTTGGTACACGCTATTTTTGGGCCAATATAAACTTGCATACTAAATTTCACTTCAATCGGTTAAGAAACACGGCAAGTTGTAGTAGAAACGTATATTTTCTTATACCAAGCACTATGGGAATATATAAACAGCCGTATAATCGGAACGAGATACGTTATAATATTGAAATTTGGTACACGCTATTTGTGGGCCAATATAAACTTGCATACTAAATTTCACTTCAATCGGTTAAGAAACACGGCAAGTTGTAGAAGAAACGTATATTTTCTCATACCAAGCACTACGGGAATACATAAACAGCCGTATAATCGGAACGAGTTACGTTATAATATTGAAATTCGGTACACGCTATTTTTGGGCCAATATAAACTTGCATACTAAATTTCACTTCAATCGGTTAAGAAACACGGCAAGTTGTAGAAGAAACGTATATTTTCTTATACCAAGCGCTATGGGAATATATAAACAGCCGTATAATCGGAACGAGATACGTTATAATATTGAAATTCGGTGCACGCTATTTGTGGGCCAATATAAACTTGCATACTAAATTTCACTTTAATCGGTTAAGAAACACGGCAAGTTGTAGAAGAAACGTATATTTTCTTATACCAAGCACTACGGGAATACATAAACAGCCGTATAATCGGAACGAGATAAGTTATAATATTGAAATTCGGTACACGCTATTTGTGGGCCAATATAAACTTGCATACTAAATTTCACTTCAATCGGTTAAAAATCACGGCAAGTTGTAGAAGAAACGTATATTTTCTTATACCAAGCGCTATGGGAATATATAAACAGCCGTATAATCGGAACGAGATACGTTATAATATTGAAATTCGGTACACGCTATTTGTGGGCCAATATAAACTTGCATACTAAATTTCACTTCAATCGGTTAAGAAACACGGCAAGTTGTAGAAGAAACGTATATTTTCTCATACCAAGCACTACGGGAATACATAAACAGCCGTATAATCGGAACGAGTTACGTTATAATATTGAAATTTGGTACACGCTATTTTTGGGCCAATATAAACTTGCATACTAAATTTCACTTCAATCGGTTAAGAAACACGGCAAGTTGTAGAAGAAACGTATATTTTCTTATACCAAGCGCTATGGGAATATATAAACAGCCGTATAATCGGAACGAGATACGTTATAATATTGAAATTCGGTACACGCTATTTGTGGGCCAATATAAACTTGCATACTAAATTTCACTTCAATCGGTTAAGAAACACGGCAAGTTGTAGAAGAAACGTTTATTTTCTCATACCAAGCACTACGGGAATACATAAACAGCCGTATAATCGGAACGAGATACGTTATAATATTGAAATTCGGTACACGCTATTTGTGGGCCAATATAAACTTGCATACTAAATTTCACTTCAATCGGTTAAGAAACACGGCAAGTTGTAGAAGAAACGTATATTTTCTTATACCAAGCGCTATGGGAATATATAAACAGCCGTATAATCGGAACGAGATACGTTATAATATTGAAATTCGGTACACGCTATTTTTGGGCCAATATAAACTTGCATACTAAATTTCACTTCAATCGGTTAAAAAACACGGCAAGTTGTAGAAGAAACGTATATTTTCTTATACCAAGCGCTATGGGAATATATAAACAGCCGTATAATAGGAACGAGATACGTTATAATATTGAAATTCGGTACACGCTATTTTTGGGCCAATATAAACTTGCATACTAAATTTCACTTCAATCGGTTAAGAAACACGGCAAGTTGTAGTAGAAACGTATATTTTCTTATACCAAGCACTATGGGAATATATAAACAGCCGTATAATCGGAACGAGATACGTTATAATATTGAAATTCGGTACACGCTATTTGTGGGCCAATATAAACTTGCATACTAAATTTCACTTCAATCGGTTAAGAAACACGGCAAGTTGTAGAAGAAACGTATATTTTCTTATACCAAGCACTACGGGAATACATAAACAGCCGTATAATCGGAACGAGATACGTTATAATATTGAAATTTGATACACGCTATTTGTGGGCCAATATAAACTTGCATACTAAATTTCACTACAATCGGTTTAGAAACACGGCAAGTTGTAGAAGAAACGTATATTTTCTTATACCAAGCACTATGGGAATATATAAACAGCCGTATAATCAGAACGAGATTTGTTATAATATTGAAATTCGGTGCACGCTATTTGTGGGCCAATATAAACTTGCATACTAAATTTCACTTTAATCGGTTAAGAAACACGGCAAGTTGTAGAAGAAACGTATATTTTCTTATACCAAGCACTACGGGAATACATAAACAGCCGTATAATCGGAACGAGATAAGTTATAATATTGAAATTCGGTACACGCTATTTGTAGGCCAATATAAACTTGCATACTAAATTTCACTTCAATCGGTTAAGAAACACGGCAAGTTGTAGAAGAAACGTATATTTTCTCATACCAAGCACTACGGGAATACATAAACAGCCGTATAATCGGAACGAGTTACGTTATAATATTGAAATTTGGTACACGCTATTTTTGGGCCAATATAAACTTGCATACTAAATTTCACTTCAATCGGTTAAGAAACACGGCAAGTTGTAGAAGAAACGTATATTTTCTTATACCAAGCGCTATGGGAATATATAAACAGCCGTATAATCGGAACGAGATACTTTATAATATTGAAATTCGGTACACGCTATTTGTGGGCCAATATAAACTTGCATACTAAATTTCACTTCAATCGGTTAAGAAACACGGCAAGTTGTAGAATAAACGTTTATTTTCTCATACCAAGCACTACGGGAATACATAAACAGCCGTATAATCGGAACGAGATACGTTATAATATTGAAATTCGGTACACGCTATTTGTGGGCCAATATAAACTTGCATACTAAATTTCACTTCAATCGGTTAAGAAACACGGCAAGTTGTAGAAGAAACGTATATTTTCTTATACCAAGCGCTATGGGAATATATAAACAGCCGTACAATCGGAACGAGATACGTTATAATATTGAAATTCGGTACACGCTATTTTTGGGTCAATATAAACTAGCATACTAAATTTCACTTCAATCGGTTAAAAAACACGGCAAGTTTAGAAGAAACGTATATTTTTTTATACCAAGCGCTATGGGAATATATAAACAGCCGTATAATCGGAACGAGATACGTTATAATATTGAAATTCGGTACACGCTATTTTTGGGCCAATATAAACTTGCATACTAAATTTCACTTCAATCGGTTAAGAAACACGGCAAGTTGTAAAAGAAACATATATTTTCTGCGTGTAGCTCTAAGTCTCAACAAAAAAAAAGTTGGAAAAACATTGTTGGAACGTGTAAATCACGAATTTGTTGATGCGATCACGTGTTTGGTTTTTTCAAAAGGTCAATAACCTTTTCTATTTGGATGTTATTTATTATACTTTTTAAATGCATCCTGTATATAAATTTTGGTCAATGTCAATTTTGATTTAAACCAAACACGTGATCGCATCAACAAATGCGTGATTTACACGTTCCAACAATGTTTTTCCAACTTTTTTTTTGTTGAGACTTAGAGCTACACGCAGAAAATATATGTTTCTTTTACAACTTGCCGTGTTTCTTAACCGATTGAAGTGAAATTTAGTATGCAAGTTTATATTGGCCCAAAAATAGCGTGTACCGAATTTCAATATTATAACGTATCTCGTTCCGATTATACGGCTGTTTATATATTCCCATAGCGCTTGGTATAAGAAAATATACGTTTCTTCTAAACTTGCCGTGTTTTTTAACCGATTGAAGTGAAATTTAGTATGCTAGTTTATATTGGCCCAAAAATAGCGTGTACCGAATTTCAATATTATAACGTATCTCGTTCCGATTGTACGGCTGTTTATATATTCCCATAGCGCTTGGTATAAGAAAATATACGTTTCTTCTACAACTTGCCGTGTTTCTTAACCGATTGAAGTGAAATTTAGTATGCAAGTTTATATTGGCCCACAAATAGCGTGTACCGAATTTCAATATTATAACGTAACTCGTTCCGATTATACGGCTGTTTATGTATTCCCGTAGTGCTTGGTATGAGAAAATAAACGTTTCTTCTACAACTTGCCGTGTTTCTTAACCGATTGAAGTGAAATTTAGTATGCAAGTTTATATTGGCCCACAAATAGCGTGTACCGAATTTCAATATTATAACATATCTCGTTCCGATTATACGGCTGTTTATATATTCCCATAGCGCTTGGTATAAGAAAATATACGTTTCTTCTACAACTTGCCGTGTTTCTTAACCGATTAAAGTGAAATTTAGTATGCAAGTTTATATTGGCCCAAAAATAGCGTGTACCAAATTTCAATATTATAACGTAACTCGTTCCGATTATACGGCTGTTTATGTATTCCCGTAGTGCTTGGTATGAGAAAATATACGTTTCTTCTACAACTTGCCGTGTTTCTTAACCGATTGAAGTGAAATTTAGTATGCAAGTTTATATTGGCCCACAAATAGCGTGTACCGAATTTCAATATTATAACTTATCTCGTTCCGATTATACGGCAGTTTATATATTCCCATAGTGCTTGGTATAAGAAAATATACGTTTCTTCTACAACTTGCCGTGTTTCTTAACCGATTGAAGTGAAATTTAGTATGCAAGTTTATATTGGCCCACAAATAGCGTGTACCGAATTTCAATATTATAACTTATCTCGTTCCGATTATACGGCTGTTTATGTATTCCCGTAGTGCTTGGTATAAGAAAATATACGTTTCTTCTACAACTTGCCGTGTTTCTTAACCGATTAAAGTGAAATTTAGTATGCAAGTTTATATTGGCCCACAAATAGCGTGCACCGAATTTCAATATTATAACGTATCTCGTTCCGATTATACGGCTGTTTATATATTCCCGTAGTGCTTGGTATAAGAACATATACGTTTCTTCTACAACTTGCCGTGTTTCTTAACCGATTGTAGTGAAATTTAGTATGCAAGTTTATATTGGCCCACAAATAGCGTGTATCAAATTTCAATATTATAACGTATCTCGTTCCGATTATACGGCTGTTTATGTATTCCCGTAGTGCTTGGTATAAGAAAATATACGTTTCTTCTACAACTTGCCGTGTTTCTTAACCGATTGAAGTGAAATTTAGTATGCAAGTTTATATTGGCCTACAAATAGCGTGTACCGAATTTCAATATAATAACGTATCTCGTTCCGATTATACGGCTGTTTATATATTCCCATAGCGCTTGGTATAAGAAAATATACGTTTCTTCTACAACTTGCCGTGTTTCTTAACCGATTGAAGTGAAATTTAGTATGCAAGTTTATATTGGCCCACAAATAGCGTGTACCGAATTTCAATATTATAACGTATCTCGTTCCGATTATACGGCTGTTTATATATTCCCATAGCGCTTGGTATAAGAAAATATACGTTTCTTCTACAACTTGCCGTGTTTCTTAACCGATTGAAGTGAAATTTAGTATGCAAGTTTATATTGGCCCAAAAATAGCGTGTACCGAATTTCAATATTATAACGTAACTCGTTCCGATTATACGGCTGTTTATGTATTCCCGTAGTGCTTGGTATGAGAAAATATACGTTTCTTCTACAACTTGCCGTGTTTCTTAACCGATTGAAGTGAAATTTAGTATGCAAGTTTATATTGGCCCACAAATAGCGTGTACCAAATTTCAATATTATAACGTATCTCGTTCCGATTATACGGCTGTTTATATATTCCCATAGTGCTTGGTATAAGAAAATATACGTTTCTACTACAACTTGCCGTGTTTCTTAACCGATTGAAGTGAAATTTAGTATGCAAGTTTATATTGGCCCAAAAATAGCGTATACCGAATTTCAATATTATAACGTATCTCGTTCCGATTATACGGCTGTTTATATATTCCCATAGCGCTTGGTATAAGAAAATATACGTTTCTTCTACAACTTGCCGTGTTTCTTAACCGATTGAAGTGAAATTTAGTATGCAAGTTTATATTGGCCCAAAAATAGCGTGTACCGAATTTCAATATTATAACGTATCTCGTTCCGATTATACGGCTGTTTATATATTCCCATAGCGCTTGGTATAAGAAAATATACGTTTCTTCTACAACTTGCCGTGTTTCTTAACCGATTGAAGTGAAATTTAGTATGCAAGTTTATATTGGCCCAAAAATAGCGTGTACCGAATTTCAATATTATAACGTATCTCGTTCCGATTATACGGCTGTTTATATATTCCCATAGCGCTTGGTATAATAAAATATACGTTTCTTCTACAACTTGCCGTGTTTCTTAACCGATTGAAGTGAAATTTAGTATGCAAGTTTATATTGGCCCAAAAATAGCGTGTACCGAATTTCAATATTATAACGTATCTCGTTCCGATTATACGGCTGTTTATATATTCCCATAGCGCTTGGTATAAGAAAATATACGTTTCTTCTACAACTTGCCGTGTTTCTTAACCGATTGAAATGAAATTTAGTATGCAAGTTTATATTGGCCCAAAAATAGCGTGCACGGAATTTCAATATTATAACGTATCTCGTTCCGATTATACGGCTGTTTATATATTCCCATAGCGCTTGGTATAAGAAAATATACGTTTCTTCTACAACTTGCCGTGTTTCTTAACAGATTGAAGTGAAATTTAGTATGCAAGTTTATATTGGCCCAAAAATAGCGTGTACCGAATTTCAATATTATAACGTATCTCGTTCCGATTATACGGCTGTTTATGTATTCCCGTAGTGCTTGGTGTAAGAAAATATACGTTTCTTCTACAACTTTCCGTGTTTCTTAACCGATTAAAGTGAAATTTAGTATGCAAGTTTATATTGGCCCACAAATAGCGTGTACCGAATTTCAATATTATAACGTATCTCGTTCCGATTATACGGCTGTTTATATATTCCCATAGCGCTTGGTATAAGAAAATATACGTTTCTTCTACAACTTGCCGTGTTTCTTAACCGATTAAAGTGAAATTTAGTATGCAAGTTTATATTGGCCCATAAATAGCGTGTACCGAATTTCAATATTATAACGTATCTCGTTCCGATTATACGGCTGTTTATGTATTCCCGTAGTGCTTGGTATAAGAAAATATACGTTTCTTCTACAACTTGCCGTGTTTCTTAACCGATTGAAGTGAAATTTAGTATGCAAGTTTATATTGGCCCAAAAATAGCGTGTACCGATTATACGACTCGTTCCGATTATACGGCTGTTTATATATTCCCATAGCGCTTGGTATAAGAAAATATACGTTTCTTCTACAACTTGCCGTGTTTCTTAACCGATTGAAGTGAAATTTAGTATGCAAGTTTATATTGGCCCAAAAATAGCGTGTACCGAATTTCAATATTATAACGTATCTCGTTCCGATTATACGGCTGTTTATATATTCCCATAGCGCTTGGTATAAGAAAATATACGTTTCTTCTACAACTTGCCGTGTTTCTTAACCGATTAAAGTGAAATTTAGTATGCAAGTTTATATTGGCCCACAAATAGCGTGCACTGAATTTCAATATTATAACGTATCTCGTTCCGATTATACGGCTGTTTATATATTCCCGTAGTGCTTGGTATAAGAAAATATACGTTTCTTCTACAACTTGCCGTGTTTCTTAACCGATTGTAGTGAAATTTAGTATGCAAGTTTATATTGGCCCAAAAATAGCGTGCACGGAATTTCAATATTATAACGTATCTCGTTCCGATTATACGGCTGTTTATATATTCCCATAGCGCTTGGTATAAGAAAATATACGTTTCTTCTACAACTTGCCGTGTTTCTTAACCGATTGAAGTGAAATTTAGAATGCAAGTTTATATTGGCCCAAAAATAGCGTGTACCGAATTTCAATATTATAACGTATCTCGTTCCGATTATACGGCTGTTTATGTATTCCCGTAGTGCTTGGTGTAAGAAAATATACGTTTCTTCTACAACTTGCCGTGTTTCTTAACCGATTAAAGTGAAATTTAGTATGCAAGTTTATATTGGCCCACAAATAGCGTGTACCGAATTTCAATATTATAACGTATCTCGTTCCGATTATACGGCTGTTTATATATTCCCATAGCGCTTGGTATAAGAAAATATACGTTTCTTCTACAACTTGCCGTGTTTCTTAACCGATTAAAGTGAAATTTAGTATGCAAGTTTATATTGGCTCATAAATAGCGTGTACCGAATTTCAATATTATAACGTATCTCGTTCCGATTATACGGCTGTTTATGTATTCCCGTAGTGCTTGGTATAAGAAAATATACGTTTCTTCTACAACTTGCCGTGTTTCTTAACCGATTGAAGTGAAATTTAGTATGCAAGTTTATATTGGCCCAAAAATAGCGTGTACCGATTATACGACTCGTTCCGATTATACGGCTGTTTATGTATTCCCGTAGTGCTTGGTGTAAGAAAATATACGTTTCTTCTACAACTTTCCGTGTTTCTTAACCGATTAAAGTGAAATTTAGTATGCAAGTTTATATTGGCCCACAAATAGCGTGTACCAAATTTCAATATTATAACGTATCTCGTTCCGATTATACGGCTGTTTATGTATTCCCGTAGTGCTTGGTATAAGAAAATATACGTTTCTTCTACAACTTGCCGTGTTTCTTAACCGATTAAAGTGAAATTTAGTATGCAAGTTTATATTGGCTCATAAATAGCGTGTACCGAATTTCAATATTATAACGTATCTCGTTCCGATTATACGGCTGTTTATGTATTCCCGTAGTGCTTGGTGTAAGAAAATATACGTTTCTTCTACAACTTTCCGTGTTTCTTAACCGATTAAAGTGAAATTTAGTATGCAAGTTTATATTGGCCCACAAATAGCGTGTACCGAATTTCAATATTATAACGTATCTCGTTCCGATTATACGGCTGTTTATATATTCCCATAGCGCTTGGTATAAGAAAATATACGTTTCTTCTACAACTTGCCGTGTTTCTTAACCGATTGAAATGAAATTTAGTATGCAAGTTTATATTGGCCCAAAAATAGCGTGCACGGAATTTCAATATTATAACGTATCTCGTTCCGATTATACGGCTGTTTATATATTCCCATAGTGCTTGGTATAAGAAAATATACGTTTCTACTACAACTTGCCGTGTTTCTTAACCGATTAAAGTGAAATTTAGTATGCAAGTTTATATTGGCCCAAAAATAGCGTGTACCGAATTTCAATATTATAACGTATCTCGTTCCTATTATACGGCTGTTTATATATTCCCATAGCGCTTGGTATAAGAAAATATACGTTTCTTCTACAACTTGCCGTGTTTCTTAACCGATTGAAGTGAAATTTAGTATGCAAGTTTATATTGGCCCAAAAATAGCGTGTACCGAATTTCAATATTATAACATATCTCGTTCCGATTATACGGCTGTTTATATATTCCCATAGCGCTTGGTATAAGAAAATATACGTTTCTTCTACAACTTGCCGTGTTTCTTAACCGATTGAAGTGAAATTTAGTATGCAAGTTTATATTGGCCCAAAAATAGCGTGTACCGAATTTCAATATTATAACTTATCTCGTTCCGATTATACGGCTGTTTATATATTCCCATAGCGCTTGGTATAAGAAAATATACGTTTCTTCTACAACTTGCCGTGTTTCTTAACCGATTGAAGTGAAATTTAGTATGCAAGTTTATATTGGCCCAAAAATAGCGTGTACCGAATTTCAATATTATAACGTATCTCGTTCCTATTATACGGCTGTTTATATATTCCCATAGCGCTTGGTATAAGAAAATATACGTTTCTTCTACAACTTGCCGTGTTTCTTAACCGATTGAAGTGAAATTTAGTATGCAAGTTTATATTGGCCCAAAAATAGCGTGTACCGAATTTCAATATTATAACATATCTCGTTCCGATTATACGGCTGTTTATATATTCCCATAGCGCTTGGTATAAGAAAATATACGTTTCTTCTACAACTTGCCGTGTTTCTTAACCGATTGAAGTGAAATTTAGTATGCAAGTTTATATTGGCCCAAAAATAGCGTGTACCGAATTTCAATATTATAACATATCTCGTTCCGATTATACGGCTGTTTATATATTCCCATAGCGCTTGGTATAAGAAAATATACGTTTCTTCTACAACTTGCCGTGTTTCTTAACCGATTAAAGTGAAATTTAGTATGCAAGTTTATATTGGCCCAAAAATAGCGTGTACCGAATTTCAATATTATAACGTATCTCGTTCCGATTATACGGCTGTTTATATATTTCCATAGCGCTTGGTATAATAAAATATACGTTTCTTCTACAACTTGCCGTGTTTCTTAACCGATTGAAGTAAAATTCAGTATGCAAGTTTATATTGGCCCAAAAATAGCGTGTACCGAATTTCAATATTATAACGTATCTCGTTCCGATTATACGGCTGTTTATATATTCCCATAGCGCTTGGTATAAGAAAATATACGTTTCTTCTACAACTTGCCGTGTTTCTTAACCGATTGAAATGAAATTTAGTATGCAAGTTTATATTGGCCCAAAAATAGCGTGCACGGAATTTCAATATTATAACGTATCTCGTTCCGATTATACGGCTGTTTATATATTCCCATAGCGCTTGGTATAAGAAAATATACGTTTCTTCTACAACTTGCCGTGTTTCTTAACAGATTGAAGTGAAATTTAGTATGCAAGTTTATATTGGCCCAAAAATAGCGTGTACCGAATTTCAATATTATAACGTATCTCGTTCCGATTATACGGCTGTTTATGTATTCCCGTAGTGCTTGGTGTAAGAAAATATACGTTTCTTCTACAACTTTCCGTGTTTCTTAACCGATTAAAGTGAAATTTAGTATGCAAGTTTATATTGGCCCACAAATAGCGTGTACCGAATTTCAATATTATAACGTATCTCGTTCCGATTATACGGCTGTTTATATATTCCCATAGCGCTTGGTATAAGAAAATATACGTTTCTTCTACAACTTGCCGTGTTTCTTAACCGATTAAAGTGAAATTTAGTATGCAAGTTTATATTGGCCCATAAATAGCGTGTACCGAATTTCAATATTATAACGTATCTCGTTCCGATTATACGGCTGTTTATGTATTCCCGTAGTGCTTGGTATAAGAAAATATACGTTTCTTCTACAACTTGCCGTGTTTCTTAACCGATTGAAGTGAAATTTAGTATGCAAGTTTATATTGGCCCAAAAATAGCGTGTACCGATTATACGACTCGTTCCGATTATACGGCTGTTTATATATTCCCATAGCGCTTGGTATAAGAAAATATACGTTTCTTCTGCAACTTGCCGTGTTTCTTAACCGATTGAAGTGAAATTTAGTATGCAAGTTTATATTGGCCCAAAAATAGCGTGTACCGAATTTCAATATTATAACGTACCTCGTTCCGATTATACGGCTGTTTATATATTCCCATAGCGCTTGGTATAAGAAAATATACGTTTCTTCTACAACTTGCTGTGTTTCTTAACCGATTGAAATGAAATTTAGTATGCAAGTTTATATTGGCCCAAAAATAGCGTGCACGGAATTTCAATATTATAACGTATCTCGTTCCGATTATACGGCTGTTTATATATTCCCATAGTGCTTGGTATAAGAAAATATACGTTTCTACTACAACTTGCCGTGTTTCTTAACCGATTAAAGTGAAATTTAGTATGCAAGTTTATATTGGCCCAAAAATAGCGTGTACCGAATTTCAATATTATAACGTATCTCGTTCCTATTATACGGCTGTTTATATATTCCCATAGCGCTTGGTATAAGAAAATATACGTTTCTTCTACAACTTGCCGTGTTTCTTAACCGATTGAAGTGAAATTTAGTATGCAAGTTTATATTGGCCCAAAAATAGCGTGTACCGAATTTCAATATTATAACATATCTCGTTCCGATTATACGGCTGTTTATATATTCCCATAGCGCTTGGTATAAGAAAATATACGTTTCTTCTACAACTTGCCGTGTTTCTTAACCGATTGAAGTGAAATTTAGTATGCAAGTTTATATTGGCCCAAAAATAGCGTGTACCGAATTTCAATATTATAACGTATCTCGTTCCGATTATACGGCTGTTTATATATTCCCATAGCGCTTGGTATAAGAAAATATACGTTTCTTCCACAACTTGC
Source organism: Tipula vernalis (assembly GCA_958295665.1). Classification (NCBI taxonomy): domain Eukaryota; kingdom Metazoa; phylum Arthropoda; class Insecta; order Diptera; family Tipulidae; genus Tipula; species Tipula vernalis. The sequence goes on along the minus strand of CATQIW010000333.1, from coordinate 11,250 downwards.
CGTGTTTCTTAACCGATTGAAATGAAATTTAGTATGCAAGTTTATATTGGCCCAAAAATAGCGTGCACGGAATTTCAATATTATAACGTATCTCGTTCCGATTATACGGCTGTTTATATATTCCCATAGCGCTTGGTATAAGAAAATATACGTTTCTTCTACAACTTGCCGTGTTTCTTAACCGATTGAAGTGAAATTTAGTATGCAAGTTTATATTGGCCCAAAAATAGCGTGTACCGAATTTCAATATTATAACGTATCTCGTTCCGATTATACGGCTGTTTATGTATTCCCGTAGTGCTTGGTGTAAGAAAATATACGTTTCTTCTACAACTTGCCGTGTTTCTTAACCGATTAAAGTGAAATTTAGTATGCAAGTTTATATTGGCCCACAAATAGCGTGTACCGAATTTCAATATTATAACGTATCTCGTTCCGATTATACGGCTGTTTATATATTCCCATAGCGCTTGGTATAAGAAAATATACGTTTCTTCTACAACTTGCCGTGTTTCTTAACCGATTAAAGTGAAATTTAGTATGCAAGTTTATATTGGCCCAAAAATAGCGTGTACCGAATTTCAATATTATAACGTATCTCGTTCCGATTATACGGCTGTTTATATATTCCCATAGCGCTTGGTATAAGAAAATATACGTTTCTTCTACAACTTGCCGTGTTTCTTAACCGATTAAAGTGAAATTTAGTATGCAAGTTTATATTGGCCCACAAATAGCGTGTACCGAATTTCAATATTATAACGTAACTCGTTCCGATTATACGGCTGTTTATATATTCCCATAGCGCTTGGTATAAGAAAATATACGTTTCTTCTACAACTTGCCGTGTTTCTTAACCGATTGAAGTGAAATTTAGTATGCAAGTTTATATTGGCCCAAGAATAGCGTGTACCGAATTTCAATATTATAACGTATCTCGTTCCGATTATACGGCTGTTTATATATTCCCATAGCGCTTGGTATAAGAAAATATACGTTTCTTCTACAACTTGCCGTGTTTCTTAACCGATTGAAGTGAAATTTAGTATGCAAGTTTATATTGGCCCAAAAATAGCGTGTACCGAATTTCAATATTATAACGTATCTCGTTCCTATTATACGGCTGTTTATATATTCCCATAGCGCTTGGTATAAGAAAATATACGTTTCTTCTACAACTTGCCGTGTTTCTTAACCGATTGAAGTGAAATTTAGTATGCAAGTTTATATTGGCCCAAAAATAGCGTGTACCGAATTTCAATATTATAACATATCTCGTTCCGATTATACGGCTGTTTATATATTCCCATAGCGCTTGGTATAAGAAAATATACGTTTCTTCTACAACTTGCCGTGTTTCTTAACCGATTGAAGTGAAATTTAGTATGCAAGTTTATATTGGCCCAAAAATAGCGTGTACCGAATTTCAATATTATAACATATCTCGTTCCGATTATACGGCTGTTTATATATTCCCATAGCGCTTGGTATAAGAAAATATACGTTTCTTCTACAACTTGCCGTGTTTCTTAACCGATTAAAGTGAAATTTAGTATGCAAGTTTATATTGGCCCAAAAATAGCGTGTACCGAATTTCAATATTATAACGTATCTCGTTCCGATTATACGGCTGTTTATATATTCCCATAGCGCTTGGTATAATAAAATATACGTTTCTTCTACAACTTGCCGTGTTTCTTAACCGATTGAAGTGAAATTTAGTATGCAAGTTTATATTGGCCCAAAAATAGCGTGTACCGAATTTCAATATTATAACGTATCTCGTTCCGATTATACGGCTGTTTATATATTCCCATAGCGCTTGGTATAAGAAAATATACGTTTCTTCTACAACTTGCCGTGTTTCTTAACCGATTGAAATGAAATTTAGTATGCAAGTTTATATTGGCCCAAAAATAGCGTGCACGGAATTTCAATATTATAACGTATCTCGTTCCGATTATACGGCTGTTTATATATTCCCATAGCGCTTGGTATAAGAAAATATACGTTTCTTCTACAACTTGCCGTGTTTCTTAACAGATTGAAGTGAAATTTAGTATGCAAGTTTATATTGGCCCAAAAATAGCGTGTACCGAATTTCAATATTATAACGTATCTCGTTCCGATTATACGGCTGTTTATGTATTCCCGTAGTGCTTGGTGTAAGAAAATATACGTTTCTTCTACAACTTTCCGTGTTTCTTAACCGATTAAAGTGAAATTTAGTATGCAAGTTTATATTGGCCCACAAATAGCGTGTACCGAATTTCAATATTATAACGTATCTCGTTCCGATTATACGGCTGTTTATATATTCCCATAGCGCTTGGTATAAGAAAATATACGTTTCTTCTACAACTTGCCGTGTTTCTTAACCGATTAAAGTGAAATTTAGTATGCAAGTTTATATTGGCCCATAAATAGCGTGTACCGAATTTCAATATTATAACGTATCTCGTTCCGATTATACGGCTGTTTATGTATTCCCGTAGTGCTTGGTATAAGAAAATATACGTTTCTTCTACAACTTGCCGTGTTTCTTAACCGATTGAAGTGAACTTTAGTATGCAAGTTTATATTGGCCCAAAAATAGCGTGTACCGATTATACGACTCGTTCCGATTATACGGCTGTTTATATATTCCCATAGCGCTTGGTATAAGAAAATATACGTTTCTTCTACAACTTGCCGTGTTTCTTAACCGATTGAAGTGAAATTTAGTATGCAAGTTTATATTGGCCCAAAAATAGCGTGTACCGAATTTCAATATTATAACGTACCTCGTTCCGATTATACGGCTGTTTATATATTCCCATAGCGCTTGGTATAAGAAAATATACGTTTCTTCTACAACTTGCCGTGTTTCTTAACCGATTGAAATGAAATTTAGTATGCAAGTTTATATTGGCCCAAAAATAGCGTGCACGGAATTTCAATATTATAACGTATCTCGTTCCGATTATACGGCTGTTTATATATTCCCATAGTGCTTGGTATAAGAAAATATACGTTTCTACTACAACTTGCCGTGTTTCTTAACCGATTAAAGTGAAATTTAGTATGCAAGTTTATATTGGCCCAAAAATAGCGTGTACCGAATTTCAATATTATAACGTATCTCGTTCCTATTATACGGCTGTTTATATATTCCCATAGCGCTTGGTATAAGAAAATATACGTTTCTTCTACAACTTGCCGTGTTTCTTAACCGATTGAAGTGAAATTTAGTATGCAAGTTTATATTGGCCCAAAAATAGCGTGTACCGAATTTCAATATTATAACATATCTCGTTCCGATTATACGGCTTTTTATATATTCCCATAGCGCTTGGTATAAGAAAATATACGTTTCTTCTACAACTTGCCGTGTTTCTTAACCGATTGAAGTGAAATTTAGTATGCAAGTTTATATTGGCCCAAAAATAGCGTGTACCGAATTTCAATATTATAACGTATCTCGTTCCGATTATACGGCTGTTTATATATTCCCATAGCGCTTGGTATAAGAAAATATACGTTTCTTCCACAACTTGCCGTGTTTCTTAACCGATTGAAATGAAATTTAGTATGCAAGTTTATATTGGCCCAAAATAAGCGTGCACGGAATTTCAATATTATAACGTATCTCGTTCCGATTATACGGCTGTTTATATATTCCCATAGCGCTTGGTATAAGAAAATATACGTTTCTTCTACAACTTGCCGTGTTTCTTAACCGATTGAAGTGAAATTTAGTATGCAAGTTTATATTGGCCCAAAAATAGCGTGTACCGAATTTCAATATTATAACGTATCTCGTTCCGATTATACGGCTGTTTATGTATTCCCGTAGTGCTTGGTGTAAGAAAATATACGTTTCTTCTACAACTTGCCGTGTTTCTTAACCGATTAAAGTGAAATTTAGTATGCAAGTTTATATTGGCCCACAAATAGCGTGTACCGAATTTCAATATTATAACGTATCTCGTTCCGATTATACGGCTGTTTATATATTCCCATAGCGCTTGGTATAAGAAAATATACGTTTCTTCTACAACTTGCCGTGTTTCTTAACCGATTAAAGTGAAATTTAGTATGCAAGTTTATATTGGCCCAAAAATAGCGTGTACCGAATTTCAATATTATAACGTATCTCGTTCCGATTATACGGCTGTTTATATATTCCCATAGCGCTTGGTATAAGAAAATATACGTTTCTTCTACAACTTGCCGTGTTTCTTAACCGATTGAAGTGAAATTTAGTATGCAAGTTTATATTGGCCCACAAATAGCGTGTACCGAATTTCAATATTATAACGTAACTCGTTCCGATTATACGGCTGTTTATATATTCCCATAGCGCTTGGTATAAGAAAATATACGTTTCTTCTACAACTTGCCGTGTTTCTTAACCGATTGAAGTGAAATTTAGTATGCAAGTTTATATTGGCCCAAGAATAGCGTGTACCGAATTTCAATATTATAACGTATCTCGTTCCGATTATACGGCTGTTTATATATTCCCATAGCGCTTGGTATAAGAAAATATACGTTTCTTCTACAACTTGCCGTGTTTCTTAACCGATTGAAGTGAAATTTAGTATGCAAGTTTATATTGGCCCAAAAATAGCGTGTACCGAATTTCAATATTATAACATATCTCGTTCCGATTATACGGCTGTTTATATATTCCCATAGCGCTTGGTATAAGAAAATATACGTTTCTTCTACAACTTGCCGTGTTTCTTAACCGATTGAAGTGAAATTTAGTATGCAAGTTTATATTGGCCCAAAAATAGCGTGTACCGAATTTCAATATTATAACGTATCTCGTTCCGATTATACGGCTGTTTATATATTCCCATAGCGCTTGGTATAAGAAAATATACGTTTCTTCTACAACTTGCCGTGTTTCTTAACCGATTGAAATGAAATTTAGTATGCAAGTTTATATTGGCCCAAAAATAGCGTGCACGGAATTTCAATATTATAACGTATCTCGTTCCGATTATACGGCTGTTTATATATTCCCATAGCGCTTGGTATAAGAAAATATACGTTTCTTCTACAACTTGCCGTGTTTCTTAACCGATTGAAGTGAAATTTAGTATGCAAGGTTATATTGGCCCACAAATAGCGTGTACCGAATTTCAATATTATAACGTATCTCGTTCCGATTATACGGCTGTTTATATATTCCCATAGCGCTTGGTATAAGAAAATATACGTTTCTTCTACAACTTGCCGTGTTTCTTAACCGATTAAAGTGAAATTTAGTATGCAAGTTTATATTGGCCCAAAAATAGCGTGTACCGAATTTCAATATTATAACGTATCTCGTTCCGATTATACGGCTGTTTATATATTCCCATAGCGCTTGGTATAAGAAAATATACGTTTCTTCTACAACTTGCCGTGTTTCTTAACCGATTAAAGTGAAATTTAGTATGCAAGTTTATATTGGCCCACAAATAGCGTGTACCGAATTTCAATATTATAACGTAACTCGTTCCGATTATACGGCTGTTTATATATTCCCATAGCGCTTGGTATAAGAAAATATACGTTTCTTCTACAACTTGCCGTGTTTCTTAACCGATTGAAGTGAAATTTAGTATGCAAGTTTATATTGGCCCAAGAATAGCGTGTACCGAATTTCAATATTATAACGTATCTCGTTCCGATTATACGGCTGTTTATATATTCCCATAGCGCTTGGTATAAGAAAATATACGTTTCTTCTACAACTTGCCGTGTTTCTTAACCGATTGAAGTGAAATTTAGTATGCAAGTTTATATTGGCCCAAAAATAGCGTGTACCGAATTTCAATATTATAACGTATCTCGTTCCGATTATACGGCTGTTTATATATTCCCATAGCGCTTGGTATAAGAAAATATACGTTTCTTCTACAACTTGCCGTGTTTCTTAACCGATTGAAGTGAAATTTAGTATGCAAGTTTATATTGGCCCAAAAATAGCGTGTACCGAATTTCAATATTATAACGTATCCGGTCCTATTATACGGCTGTTTTTGTATTCCCGTAGTGCTTGGTGTAAGAAAATATACGTTTCTTCTACAACTTGCCGTGTTTCTTAACCGATTAAAGTGAAATTTAGTATGCAAGTTTATATTGGCCCACAAATAGCGTGTACTGAATTTCAATATTATAACATATCTCGTTCCGATTATACGGCTGTTTATATATTCCCATAGTGCTTGGTATAAGAAAATATACGTTTCTTCTACAACTTGCCGTGTTTTTAAACCGATTAAAGTGAAATTTAGTATGCAAGTTTATATTGGCCCAAAAATAGCGTGTACCGAATTTCAATATTATAATGTATCTCGTTCCGATTATACGGCTGTTTATATATTCCCATAGCGCTTGGTATCACAGTTGGGCAAATTCGTGTAAAAAACCTTTTTTTACATTTTGCATGTAAAAAATGTAAAAAACTGTGTAAATTACATAAAAATGTAAATTATATGTAAAAAACTAATACTTTTTAAAAATATCAAACAATAATAAGTTATTAACTGAAAAATTAAAGTATAAAGTTAATAAAAATCATAACTGTAACAATTAAAACCTTTATTCAAATATAAAATGAAATATAAGTTACTCTTTTTAGATTTTAGTTAGACTCTAGTTTTTTACATTTAAATTTGTTTTTTACATGACAATATTGCAGTGCTACCTGTTTGATAATATTAACAAATTCGACTATTCGATAAAACTAGGTAATGTCATCTAGCGACATTTTTGATAAATATTAAAACTATTTAAGAGTGTGAACCTTTTAGACGATATTATTAAAATACATAGATAGATTTTTATTGATAAAAACAAATTAATTATTATTATTATTTCGCCTACATAATATTAATGGCGCTGTTGTAGTACGTTTTTCGTCCATTTTTAAAATATTGTATGTGCAGAAATTAGTTTATTACATAATTACATTTATTTAATACCAACAATTTATACCTAAATTTTTCCATTTAATTTGGCTATGTAAATGTAAATAAATATTTATTGCCATATTTTTTGATTTTCGAGAATTGTAAATTGTAAAATTTAACAACGCCATCTCTTATCAAATTTATTAACTATACGTGTTTTTATTTTATGTGCCAATTCAAGACGTCAAAAAATTGGCCAATCAAGAAATTTATATTATTTTTAGCATTAACAACAATTGGACGCGATAATATCGATATGTCATTTTTCCATCGGGAATACTCAACAGTTTTTGACAAATTAACAGAACAAGTGTAGTCTTACTTTGGGAATTTTACAACAACAATGCCGTGTATTTTCATTCCGGAATGAATAGTTTCAAACCAAGTTTTTGTTGGTATTGAATTATTCTAGTAATAATTTTGAAATTTTATTTTTGTTTTTTATTTAATTTTTAATTTCAATTGATAAAAATAAAAAGAAAATTATTTTCGGTTTTTATTTTGAGTATAATTTGCATTTTCATTTGTATACCAATAAATATTCTTGTGACCAAAGTAAGACGGCAATAGTTTCTTGCGCCTCGATTTTGAATCGTAAAACGATTGTTCTGTTAATTTTAATTGTTGAATAAAGCCGGTATTCCATTATGAAAAATTTACTGACTGCTGGAAAAAATGAAAGAAGACAAAAAAAAAATGTTACATTAGAGTGACAAAGAAAAAACAATTTTTTTATTTTTTATTTTATAGCAAAATTGTATGGATAAATTTTGACAGCAAACAAAAACATAACCAACAAATATGAACAAAATTATGCGTTATTCTTAATTCGTATATTTTCACCTCTCAAAATTATCTAAAAAATTAAATATTATTTTCACCCATATCAGAATTATTATTTTTTCATTTATTTTCCGTCACAGAATAAAAAATAAAAAATATCGTTACCATAAAAATGACGTACTATGAAAATTAATATTGTGTGCGAGAAATATGTTATCATCCGTACACAAAATTTATGTAGATGTGTTAGAGGGTTGCAATAAAAAGTACTCCATTTGATACTTTTTGTCAATAATTATGGCATCACACTAACACAGCCACAACTTTTTTGTAATAAAAATGTTTACTGACGAAGTTGGGTGTCTCATTCACACAACCACCGATTTTATATTTTTATCTCAATATATTTTTGCTGATAAACATTTTTTCACAATGGAATACCGGCTTAAAGCATTCGACTAAACCCTACAAAAATCGATTCGAAATTTTTTAAACGTCAAATATTTTATATTACCAATACAAACACAAAACTGTATAAATTTTGGTTTCATGTACTTTTCACATCACAAAAGAATTCGACATTAATTTTCTGATTTTATGTATATTTTTGGCGGTGAGAAACCGACTATGGTAGATAGTAAAATAGTATTATACTATTTTGCTATTATGGTATCTACGGTGGTATTTGCTACGCTGTAAAGCCAGTATGAGTTTAGTATTTTTTGGTCAATCGAAAACAACATAAATGTAGTCAAACATTGAACTGTTCAACCTAGATTAAACTCAACTCGACTAGCCAATGAGTACGTTTATGCTTAGGGTTCAACCTGGTTTGAACCTAGGTTAACTTTTACTATAAACGGAGTCGAGTCATCTTGTAGTTAACTCGACTCGACCTAAAAAATTTCTAGGGTCGAGTCGAGTTAACTCTAAAAACCTTCACTATAAACGGAGTCGAGTCGAAAAATAAAAACAACAAAAAAATAGTAATAAAAAGACACCATTTTGATTTCTTAATTCGTGTGCGAATCTTCGATTTTTGTGTGGCAATAAAACTTTGTTATTTTATTTTTATAAAATTCAGAAAATAATACAAGAAAAACATATAAACATACGATAGTAAATGATTTTTTTTTGACGTTTCTGACTCGGTTTCAACCTAGTGTCGACTCGACTACGAATTGACTCTGCAGTAGTGATGTTCGAAATCGTTCTAACCAAATCTTTTTAACCTGATCTTTTAAATGATCGAAAACTCAAACTGGTTAGTTAAAAAAGATTAGGTTAAAAATGATCGATTTTGTCCAATTCGCTTAATTGTTCATTCGTTCACTGGTTTTTTATTTTCGTCTATTCTCTTTATATAAAATAGAAATAGACAGCTATCTCTCACTCTATACATGAATTGCTCATACGTATCCCATATATTCTTCTCTCTCCTTTACTTTATTAACCGGATCGATGTTGTTTTTTATTAGAATGATCAAGCACACAAGTACAGTACAATAATACATCGATCCGAAACAAAATAGTTATAGAACATATAAAAGTGATTGTGCTAAAAAGAGATGATGGAAATACTACGATAAAATAAAAAAAAATCTATATACAATTGCTGTTTTACTTTGCTCACTGGAATAGTTATTGGTATAAAAATAAAAATGCAAATTATGCCAAAATAAAAACCGAAATTAATTTTCTTTTTGCTTTTATCAATTGACTTAAAAAATAAAATAAAAAAACAAAAAAAAATATCAAAATTATTACTAGAATAATTCTTTACCAACAAAAACTTGGTTTGAAACTATACATTCCGGAGTGAAAATACACAGCATTGTTGTTGTAAAATTCCCAAAGTAAGGTAGCAAATATATAGAATAAGCGAATGATTTTTTTTAATGGTCATTTAGTAAATATACTAAATTTTATATATTTTAAAACAAATATGAATGAATTATTAAAAAATATTATTTCATATTTGCACCACTAATAATAAATGTGAACATCGCCAAATAAATTATAGATAATATTTCCTTTTTCTTAAGTGCGTTTTGTTCATTTTCGTTCAATTTGTTTTGTTACGATTTTTTGAACGATGAATGATATATAGATTTGATTTGGTTGAAAAGGAACAGGTTAAAAGATTAGGTTAAAATAACCTGGTTAATGAGCAAAAAGATCGAATCGATCTTGGTTAGCAAATTAACCAGTTTCGAACATCACTAGTTCATTCGTTCACTGGTTTTTTATTTTCGTCTATTCTCTTTATATAAAATAGAAATAGACAGCTATCTCTCACTCTATACATGAATTGCTCATACGTATCCCATATATTCTTCTCTCTCCTTTACTTTATTAACCGGATCGATGTTGTTTTTTATTAGAATGAGCAAGCACACAAGTACAGTACAATAATACATCGATCCGAAACAAAATAGTTATAGAACATATAAAAGTGATTGTGCTAAAAAGAGATGACGGAAATACTACGATAAAATAAAAAAAAATCTATATACAATTGCTGTTTTACTTTGCTCACTGGAATAGTTATTGGTATAAAAATAAAAATGCAAATTATGCCAAAATAAAAACCGAAATTAATTTTCTTTTTGCTTTTATCAATTGACTTAAAAAATAAAATAAAAAAACAAAAAAAAATATCAAAATTATTACTAGAATAATTCTTTACCAACAAAAACTTGGTTTGAAACTATACATTCCGGAGTGAAAATACACAGCATTGTTGTTGTAAAATTCCCAAAGTAAGGTAGCAAATATATAGAATAAGCGAATGATTTTTTTTAATGGTCATTTAGAAAATATACTAAATTTTATATATTTTAAAACAAATATGAATGAATTATTAAAAAATATTATTTCATATTTGCACCACTAATAATAAATGTGAACATCGCCAAATAAATTATAGATAATATTTCCTTTTTCTCAAGTGCGTTTTGTTCATTTTCGTTCAATTTGTTTTGTTACGATTTTTTGAACGATGAATGATATATCCCACTAAACAAAGCGATTCGTTTACGATACGAAAAAGATATTTGTTGTTCATACAAAATATCGTTTACGAATCGTTTTTGCGATTCGAAATCGAAATGTTTACGAATCCAACGTCCCATGATAATTAGAATTTTTTACGTAACGTAAATAGAAAGATTTTTACGATACGTTTACGATGCTTTCTTTTCAAATCGTAAACAGATTTAATTATGCGATATATTTACGTATCGCATTTTTCGTGTTGGTTACGATAGTATTTATTTTGGATTAGCAAAAATAAAAAGCCAATTTTATAATACGATTATTTTTTTTTTTTTATTTAGTTGAAGTATTATAATAAAATAATTATTACATTATATATAATACGTAAAATTTACTTGTTTATATGAATGACTTCACTCCTTAATTCAATCGGCAGTAGTAAAATTTGCTCACACCTTAAAAAATAAACAATTAGTATAAAAGGATTAAATTAATAAACAAAAATGGTTTAAATAAATTG
>CATQIW010000332.1:17500-24321 GCA_958295665.1 Tipula vernalis | reverse complement strand
TCACCCATCTAAGTACTAACTATGCCCAATGTTGTTTGACTTCGGTGATCGAACGAGAACCGGTATGATAAACATGGTTTGATCGTTGACACTAAATGTATTTTGTTAGGTCGGGATTATATATGCATGTGACTTTTATTTATCAACTTAAATTATTTTTACTTTTTATTAATTTTTTTTGTTGAATGTTAATTAATTCATGTAATATCTAATATGCTACCGATGGTTAGACCATTTTAATTGTGTTTCGATTAACACGAGAAGTATATTAGTATTTACGAACAGTAATTCAACGAAACCGACTAATAGACATAATTCTATTTATTTAATTAAATGATTTTTAATATACAATCTTCGAAACATATTACAATATTACATTTACAATCTTCGAAACATATTAAAAATCATTTAATTAAATTATTTGTTTTATTTGAAGCATTGCAGCCTCAAAATTTATTTTATACATCTTTCATTATAAAACTCCGACTTATATGTGAATATAATAAGATGGTATATTACATATTAGAAGTTAATATTACTTATGTTTCCAATTTGTAATTAAAATCTTAGTATAAAGGGTGATATTCCCTTATAACACTACTCCACCCGTAACTTAACGAGAAAAAATCAATATTTCTTAACCAAACATATATTTATTCTTTGGCGTCAAATTTATAAATGTTTGTATTATTTATATTTTCTTTTGCAACCAATATAAGACTCACTACTACTTAGTTTGAAGCACAAGAAGCATTGCAGCCTCAAAATTTATTTTATACATCTTTCATTATAAAACTCCGACTTATATGTGAATATAATAAGATGGTATATTACATATTAGAAGTTAATATTACTTATGTTTCCAATTTGTAATTAAAATCTTAGTATAAAGGGTGATATTCCCTACTAACACTACTCCACCCGTAACTTAACGAGAAAAAATCAATATTCCTTAACGAAACATATATTTATTCTTTGGCGTCAAATTTATAAATGTTTGTATTATTTATATTTTCTTTTGCAATCAATATAAGTCTCACTACTACTTATTTCATCTTGTTTAAATGTTATTTTTATATGTTATATATAACGAATCTTCGATAGGAGGATGAGTCTAAAGGGATCGCAGTATGACGGCTGCTCTACCCTTCACAGCGCCTCCACCGATAACAATGTCGTTTGCAATTGATTCTGGGCTCAAAATTTGTTAATACCAATAATTTAATTGAATTTAATCGATAACATCTATAAGCATAATAATAGCTAATAGACGTCTTTGATTAAACAATTTCAGTGGCATCAATTTAACCATACTGTTAGCCACTACAGCTTAGCGGATTTTGCGGATGTGTTGCGAGAGTATTCACCACAAGCGACGCTCGAATTAAAACACTTAAATCAATTATATTATACTTTATTGAGGTTAATGCACTTCTTCGTTCGTATGTTTATTATGAAATTTGCTGTTATGATCTTGATGTTGTTTTATTAATTGTAGTTATTATTGTTGAGAAAATGGCCACTGTAGTTTTGATGAACACGATGTGCGATGTTGTTAGGTTGACGATCGACGAGAGAAGAGAAAGAAAAATGGTTGGACATCGTGTAGTTTGACGTCTGTATTAATTCGCTGTGTTCGCCACAAGGTGATGTGTTTGTTGTGGTGGCGCCAACATTGCCGGCCGGCCTAAAGGATTAATCCTTTAGCTATCGATGTTGTCTGGGATCGGCAGTAGACACAATTTTACTACCGGTCTCGTGAGTGTGTTGCCTTGACATTTCAGCGTGACTGTGCGAATAAGACCATCGGCACCCGGATGAATAGCAGTGATTCGGCCCATTGCCCATTTGGATGGTGGGCAGAGTTCATCTTTTATCAGAACTAGCTGACCGACCGTGAAGTTAACGTTTGTTTTGAGCCATTTGGGACGTTGCTGCAGTCATGACAAGTATTCGGTTGACCAGATCCTCCAGAATTGCTGGTATATTTGTTGTATTTGCTGATATCGTTTTAGACGATTCGACTGAGTGTCAAGCACTGATGGTTCTGGAATAGTGATGGGTGGCTCTCCGATGAGAAAGTGGCCGGGAGTGAGTGTCGTATAGTCCTCGGGATCATCTGACATAGGGCACAATGGCCTCGAATTGAGGCAAGCTTCTATTTGGCACAATAACGTTGTCATCTCTTCGAATGTGAGTAGTGTATTGCCGATGATTCTTCGAAGGTGGTGTTTGACGGACTTCACCCCTGCCTCCCACAAGCCTCCGAAATGTGGTGAAGCGGGCGGATTGAAGCACCAGACCGTGTTGTCTTGAGCTAACATTGTGGCGACCTCAGGATTTACATTTTTTGTGCTGTTTTGGTGAAGAGTCGTTAGTTGACGGTTGGATCCAATGAAGTTGGTGCCGCGGTCGCTGTATAGAGCTTGGACTTTACCTCTTCGAGCGGTAAACCTTCTGAACGAAGCGATGAACTCGTCTGCGCTGAGATCTGACACCATCTCCAGATGGAGCGCCTTTGTTGATAGGCACACGAATAAACAGATATACCCCTTTGTTGATTTTACGCCACGGCCTCTGCTTAATTTGATCGAGACCGGACCCGCGTAATCCACTCCGCTGTGCAGAAAGGCTCTCGATGGAGTGACGCGTGGTGATGGAAGGTTGGCCATTAGTTGCTGTCCGGTGGTTGAGCGATAGCGAAAGCATGTCACGCAATGGCGAACATGCGTGCGGACTAACCTCTTAACGTTGATGATCCAGTAACGGCTTCGAAGATGTGCCAACATTAATTGTTGACCACCGTGAAGTGTGGTTCGATGTGCCTGTGCGACGATTAAATTAGTGAGTGGACTGTTTTTTGGCAGAATTAACGGATGCTTGTTTTGATACGGCAATAACGAATGTTTTAGTCGTCCACCAACTCGTAAGATTCCCTCATCATCGGCGAATGGGTTAAGTGAGCGAAGCACACTTTTGTTCAGCAGGTTTTCTCTGGATTGGCATCGTCGGATTTCATCAGCGAAGTGAACCCCTTGTACGAATCGAACCCAAAAGCGGAGTGACCAATTCATCTCAGGAACCTTGATGAAAGTGTCATTGTGATCGGATTTGAGAGTACGAAAGTGTTGGATGAAGCGTCTACAATAGGCTGTGACTCTGAGTAGTTTTTTGAGAGTGGAACAGCGACTCAGGAGTTGGTAAATCCCATCAGACTTTGATGTTTCGTTTAACTGCGTGGCGACCATGGATACGATTCTGCATTCTTCCGATGGGGTGAAGCATTCGTTGATTTTGTGTGTTGGCCAAGTGTCCGAGTGTTTCGACAGCCATTCAGGACCTCTCCACCATATGTGATGATCGTGAAGTAACGAAGGTTCGATGCCGCGAGATGCACAGTCTGCGGGGTTGTGTCGAGTATCAATGTAACGCCATTCGCTAGGCTTTAGATGATCGGTGATTTGCGAAACGCGATTCGCCACGAAAGTTTTCCATCGGCTGGGAGGACTGCGAAGCCATAGAAGGACCACTTGTGAGTCGGTCCACGCGAACTGTTGTATGTCGTTGATTTTGAGTGACTGGACGATCTTGTTCATGAGAGTGGCCAGTAGCAGACTGGCGCATAGTTCCAATCGCGGTAGGCTGATGGCTTTAAGTGGGGCGACCTTGGTTTTCGCCGCCAGAATGGTGACTTTTATTGATCCGTCTGTCGACGTGGTGCGAGCATATACGACCACAGCATATGCCTTCATGGAGGCATCACTGAAACCGTGGATTTGAAGATTGCTGCGACATGGTTGATAATCCATCCAACGAGTGATTTTAATTGATTCCAACGATTTCAGATTCTTTCGATATCTTGACCATCTTTCGGCAACTGATTTCGGTACTGACTCGTCCCACGATAGTCCGAGCACCCATAACTCCTGAAAGATTATCTTTGCGATGACAACAGTAGGGGACAACCAGCCGAGCGGGTCGAAAATCCTTGAAGCCTCTGAGAGGATGATTCGTTTGGTGATCACCGGAAATTCTGGAAAGTCCTTGATTTGAAATGCAAAATAATCTCCCGAGGGTGCCCAATGTAAACCAAGCGCCTTGACCGACTCTTCCCACTTTAACTCCCGCAATGGCCGATGTTCATGGTATTCTGATGACACTTGATCCAATAGGGTTTGGCAATTTGAAGACCATTTTCGAAGCTCGAAACCGCCTCGCTGAAGTAAAGCCACCATTTGTTGCTGGATTTCAACCAATTCCTTGACTGTGTTTGTGCCCGTCATCAGGTCGTCTACATAGAAGTCCGTAAGAGCGACCTTCGTAGCGATGGGAAATTGCTTGGATTCGTCTCGTGCCAATTGGTGGATCGTACGTATAGCCAAATACGGAGCACAGCTGGTACCATAGGTTACTGTGCGCAGACGATAATCTTGAATTGGGTCCTCAGGCGTTGTTCTCCAAACAATCCGTTGATAATCTTGGTGCTCAGGGGCCACCAGAATCTGTCGATACATTTGTCGAATATCTGCGATAAATACGTATCTGTGTTGTCGAAATCGAGTGAGGATGTTGAATAGATTCTGTTGAAGCTTAGGACCGATGCGAAGGTTTTGATTGAGTGAAACTCCAGAAGTCGTCTTGTGTGAGGCATCAAAGACCACGCGTAATTTTGGCTTGGAACTCGAACCCTGTATCACGCCATGGTGTGGAAGATAACACATTTGATTTGTCGGCTCTCCGTCGTCGGATGGCACTGCCTCCATGTGATTCTGCTCAGAATAGATTTGCATGAATTCTCGATATGCGATGCGTAACTGCGGATTCTTCGAGAATCGGTGCTCCATGTGCTTCAACCTCACGATCGCGCCTTCTCGAGATGTTCCGAGTGGCACTGGCTGATAAACAAAAGGGAGTTGTGCGATATATCTTCCCTCCTTGGTTCTGGAGTGCGTTGATTGGAAATGCCTTTCACATTGAATTTCATCTGCAGTAAGTTCTCGGGATGCTGGCACGTTTTCAATCTCCCAAAATGACTTCAAAATGTTGTCGACGTTGGTGTAGTTCTCGATGATTGCAGTCGTACTTAAAGAGTGTGTGATTGTGTTGCGATCGAATCTACCAAACAAAATATGTCCCAGTCTGGTTTCTTGTGCGAATGGGGAGCCGTTGAGAGATTTTATGCATCCATCCATATGAAGCATTCCGAGGACATCAGCCCCCAGCAGCACGTCGATTTTGTGAGGTCGATTGAAGTGAGGATCAGCCAATTGGAGTTGATTTAAATGTGTCCACTGTTGTGACTCGATATGTTGCGATGGCAATATGCCAGTTATCCTTTCGACGACTACTGCTGTGATGGAAATTGAGAATCTCGGATCAACACGTGATTTAAGGACAAATTCGACGATCGATTGTGATTTGGCTGCTTCCCTGGCCCCGATTCCGTTAATTGAAATCGAAGCTGGCTTTCGTTGTAGGCCAATTCGAGTTATGGCGTTTTCCGAGATGAGATTCACTTGTGATCCAGAATCAAGCAGGGCACGAATGGTGAATTCTTGGTTTCCGTTTGCGACGATTCCAACTGCTGTTGCGAGTAAAACATCTGTCAGTGGCGATGTGGTATGATTGGAACTGGCGTCATTTGAGTGATTGGTGATTGGCGAAGTGTTAGCCGGTGTTTTACTCGTGTTGGTGCCTGAGTCTCGACTTGACCCATCCGATATGTGTAATAGGGTGTGGTGTCTGCGGTTGCAGACTTGACAGGAACTTGACCGACATTCTGCGCTACGATGTCCCTTCCGCAGACAGTTGTAACATAGATTCTTCTCACGAATCTTTTTTGATTTCTGATCGAACGTTAATGATTTAAATTGGCTGCATTGGAACGCACTGTGCTCCTCATTGCAGAATGGGCAATTCGTCGATGTGATTGAAGTCGATGTAGCGACGAACGAATGTGATGGTTGCATGGAAGATTCATGCTTCGAGCTCGGGCGTGATGACGAAAGTTGAAATGTTGATGGTGAACGATATCTTGTTGGTTCGTTTCCCCGGCGCATTGATGAAGCGATGGGCTTTGACGAATTTGATTTGTACATGGAAATCATTTCCAACGATTGCCATCGAGCCTCCAAGAAATCCATCAGCTGTTGATATGTGGGATACTGCACTCGAGTTAGTGTCAATTCCCATTGACGATGAGTTTCTGTATCAAGTTTGTCGACGATAATATTGACGAGGATGATATCCCATGTGGCCACCGGAACTGCCAGAACTTTCAGACTTCGAATTGTGTCTCTGGAGATGTCTATGATGTTTCTCAATCCGATTGCGGATTCATGAGTGGACGCGGGCATATTTCGAAATCGACGGATGTGATTGTCGATGATGAAACGTCGATGTTTGTACCGATCGGTGAGGATCTTCCATGCCTCGTTGTAGTTAGCATCGCTGATTTGTACCGTTCTCAATAGGGTAGCAGCTTCACCAGTTAAGTTTGCTTTCAGGTAATGGAGCTTCTGTGAATCAGTCAATCTTGGATTTTTGTCGATCAAATCAGTGAACAAACTTTCGAATTCCGTCCAATTTCCATAATTGCCATCGAATACAGGCACTTTGATGCGTGGTAACTGAATTTCGACTGGCTGATGTGGTGTGGTAGCATCGACTGGAGTTGCCTTGGCATCCTGCATTGGAGTTATCATGGTAATTCGTCTCAATAGAGTTTTGAGATTTGAACTTGCTATGAAATAATATTCCTCACTCTGCTCCCGATTTCCAAATTGTTGTTCCAATTCATTCTCGGCACATACGGCCTCGAT
>CATQIW010000332.1:7500-12500 GCA_958295665.1 Tipula vernalis | reverse complement strand
TATCCAGGAACCTTGGGTTAATGGAGGAAA
Source organism: Tipula vernalis (assembly GCA_958295665.1). Classification (NCBI taxonomy): domain Eukaryota; kingdom Metazoa; phylum Arthropoda; class Insecta; order Diptera; family Tipulidae; genus Tipula; species Tipula vernalis. Next base: position 12,470 of record CATQIW010000332.1, on the reverse strand, counting down.
AATCAGAGGCCTCCACCTCAAGTCATGTAAGTTGATTTACGATCGAAGGGAGGAAGTTCCCCGAGCAGCAATATTTGTTTCATCTAATATTAACGTTCTTCCAATTCCAGAGTTCACCACTAAGGATTTGGTTGCAGTAATCCTGGAGGTTCCGACTAGCAGGGGAATGCAGGAGACAATATGTGCCTCTGCGTACTTCCCTGGTGAGTCGGTTAGTGCTCCACCTGTAGTTGTACAGGATCTGGTGGATTACTGCAACCTAAAAAACAAGCATTTCATCATAGGCTGCGATGCTAATGCACACCATATCATTTGGGGCAGCAGTGATACAAATGGCAGAGGTGAGTCCCTTTTAAATTATCTTATGAGTAGTCACATAGACATTTTAAATAAAGGTTCGAACCCCACTTTCATAAACTCGACTCGGCGAGAGGTGTTGGACCTCACTTTGTCAAGTCAGTTTATTTCCAACTCTGTTGCAAACTGGCATGTTTCAAGCGAAGCTTCTCTGTCGGACCACATGCACATCAGGTTCGATATACCGGGAGTGATCATACAGGCAACAGAGCGTCGTATCCCTTGTTTTACAAATTGGAAAACATATAGGGATATTTTATTTATCAAAGCAGACATGCTGCCAACATCTTTGAGTTCAATTAGTGACCTAGAAACCGCAGCTGGTCTGCTTAATGACGTGCTCCTATCTTCCTACGAAAGCAGCTGTGTGGTGCGTAACGTTGTGGTTAATCGCAAAGTTCCATGGTGGAACGAACAGCTGGCTAAACTTCGTAAGAAGGTTAGGAAATTATTTAATAGGGCAAAGCATTCCAATGAGTGGAATGAATATAGGCAAGCCCTAACCAGTTACAACACAGAACTAAGGCGTTCCAAACGCCTCACGTGGAGGAAAAACTGTGGAAATATCGAGGATATACCTACAGCTGCTCGACTCCATAAAGTTCTAGCTAAAGATCAGTCCAACGGGATTGGGCTTCTTCTGAAATCCGATGGTAGTTATACATCAGGTCGCAAAGAGTCGCTCGAAACCCTGCTTCAAGTGCACTTTCCGGGCTGCACTGTTTGCGACACAAATACAATCACTAACTCCATATCTGGTACACACATGGGTGTAAATATGGGTTGGGTTAATAGTTTATCCGGTAAGCTTTTTACTCCGGATAAAGTCAAATGGGCCATTAACTCTTTTCAGCCTTTCAAGGCTCCAGGAGGGGATGGTATCTTCCCAGCCCTCCTTCAAAGGGGCCTGGACTTGATTACCCCTGCTCTGGTGGCCTTGTTTAGAACTAGCTTCAATTGGGGTCACATACCACAGGCTTGGAGTCAAGTAAACGTGGTTTTTATCCCAAAGCCTGGCAATCGGCCATGTGAACTTCCTAAGTCCTTTCGACCTATCAGTCTTACATCGTTTATTCTTTAAACCATGGAACGACTTATAGATCTTCATATCAGAGACTGGTTAACGGCAACCAGACCTCTAAATCCAAATCAATTCGCCTATAGGAAAGGCAAATCCACAGAGGGTGCGCTGCATCTACTTGTCACCAAGATTGAAGCAGCCTATCGCTCGAAAGAAATTGCTCTGTGTGCATTTCTGGATATTGAGGGAGCTTTTGACAATACTGGATACGACTCAATTGCTAGGGCAATCAAGCGTAGAGGTATTGACGATCCGACTAACCACTGGATTAGTTCCATGTTGGTTAGTAGGAAGATTACATCTAAATTAGGTAATGAGTCAGTCACGATTACGGCAGCAAGAGGGTGTCCGCAGGGCGGTGTCCTGTCCCCTTTGCTGTGGTCACTCGTGATCGACGAGTTGCTTGATAATTTACATCTACTTGGGTACGATGCCATTGGTTATGCGGACGATTTGGTTATCATAGTCTCTGGAGGGCATGAACGTACGATGTCCGCCAGCATGCAACAGGCTTTGCTTGTTATTTCGAGTTGGTGCACTGGGGAGGGCCTTTCGATTAACCCTAGCAAAACAGTCCTGGTGCCCTTCACCAAAAGACGTAATTTGAACCTTGGTTCAATTAGTCATAATAATATAAATATCGGATACTCCAATGAAGTCAAATATCTGGGTGTTGTCCTAGATAAGAAACTAACTTGGAACTCTCATATTACTTCAACTACCGAACGCGCGGCCAGAACCATGTGGGCCTGCCGGCGTATGTTCGGCAGGACCTGGGGCCTGAACTCAAAAATGATTTACTGGATGTACATCATGATAGTGAGGCCAATTGTAACATATGGGGCAATAGTTTGGTGGCCTAAGGTACAGCAAAAAGTTATTATGAACAAGCTGACCTCATTACAGAGACTAGCATGTCTCGGAATTACAGGTGCTATGCGCACCTGCCCTACGGCGGCAATGGAAGCTCTCATCGGGCTCACTCCACTTCATATCCACGTCAAAAAATCAGCTGCTACCTGTGCAGCTAGATTGAAGCTCGCGAATCAATACAGTCATGATGACCATATGGGTCACCTGGACATTTTGAATGAACTTCCAGACCTGAATATGTTCTTTAGTGTCCCGGACGTTATGCCGAAAGAACTCTGCTTTGGCAGGAATTTCGTGGTAACAATCCCCGATAGAACAGACTGGGATACTGGGTTACCGCAGATGGAACCTAACAGCCTAGTCTGGTACACTGATGGATCAAAAATGGATAGTGGAGTCGGCATTGGTGTCTTTGGACCCAATCACAAAATATCGAAATCACTGGGTACTTACCCCAGTGTTTTTCTAGCCGAAATTCACGCCATCGAAATCTGCGCCTCTATTATTATGACCAAAGGTCTTAAAGGCGCATCCATCCACATTTTGTCTGACAGCCAAGCAGCACTGAAAGCATTGGCTTCTAACTGCTTGGTTTCCAAGTCGGTTCAAAGTTGTTATAAACTGCTACAATCTCTCTCTTGTCAAAACAAAGTAAGGTTGTGGTGGGTGCCTGGTCACATGGGCATCACTGGAAATGAGATAGCCGACGAACTTGCACGGGCAGGCTCGTCGACTACACTCATTGGCCCTGAGCCTTTTTGTGGTATCCCGTGGGCTTCTGCAACCTACACAATCAGTAAATGGGAAAAAATACAGTGCTTGACTTATTGGAACTGTATTCCCGGCCTTAGACAAGCCAAATCTTTGATCAGACCATTTCACCACAAAAATTTGGCGATCAATTTCAGCAAAGGAAATATTAGGAAACTTGTGAGTTTTCTCTCAGGTCACTGTAACCTGAGATATCATTTGAACAAAATGAACCTGTCCACAGAGACGGAGTGCCGACTCTGTTTGGAAGAGACAGAAACCGCAGAACACATACTATGTGAGTGTGTTGCTCTGTGCACACGGAGGTGGATTCATTTTGAAGAGAGGTATCTGACCCCGGAGAAATGTAAATTGGCCTCTATAAACAGCATTCTCGCCTTTATTAGAGAGGTGGAGAAGCTCCTGGAGTAACAGTACCCAACAGCACAAAAGATCTTTTAGGTCGTAGTGCTAGCCGCTTTTGGGCAGGGACGAAAAAAAAAAAAAAAAAAAAAAAAAAACCCATCTAGAGTCCGCGATTGCTCGGACAGCGGGGGAGGTAGAGTGCACGAGGTTGCTTAGTCTAGAAAACACTAAAGCAGGCACTGTGGTGTTAAATGCTGGTAAACCAAGTCCCCCATCTTTTATAGATGCATGAAAAAAACCAACCGGTGTATCCGGTGGAAGTCTGAGCCACTTACGGACGTACTGGCGAACTTGCTTATCCATGGCCTTTAGCTTCCCTAAGGTCACGCCGGCCAGGACAAGTTGGTGGTAAAAACGCGGAATTAAAAAGCAACGAACAATTTGCAGTCGCTGCTGTGGTTTTAGCGGAGCTTTCGTCAGTCTGTCGAACATCGGCACTAAATCACTGCTGGCTTTCTTTGGCCCGATCGGTCGTAAGTCGATACCAAGGTACCGCCACTCTTGCGAGGCGACCAGTTGTTTTAGATACGAGCCATCCGCTAGTTGAAATTGCGGTTCACTAAGTATTTTATACTTTTTTTGTTTGCCAGCAGGAACGATGGACAACGCTGAACACTTAGTTGTATTTAGTGTTAACCCCGCTAACTCCGCTCTCGCCTGGACTCTTGAGAGAGTGATTTTCATGCCAGACACCGTAGATGTGACTATAAGGAGGTCGTCAGCATACGCAATTGCGTTAACCAACGCCCCCTTTATGGTGTAGCCTACCTCGCGTGGCACCACGGCTAGGACATCATCAACGACAAGAGCAAAGATGATAGTTGACAAAGGATCACCTTGTCGGACCCCTCTCAACACTTTAATGGTGTGGGAGCGATCTCTACCAACTTCTAATACCGTAGAGCTGTTACTGTAAGCCTTACTTATATATCTGACAAACTTTTCCGACAATCCGCGCCGTACCAATGCATCGGTAATAGCGAAGTGGTTGACACTGTCGAAGGCCTTGGCTAAGTCCAGGGAAGCTATATGTAGCTCCCTAAGTTCTCGCCTCGAGTCCTCCAACAATGAAGCCAACATCGCGATGTTCTCAGCGCAGCCATCATCTAGGCCTCTCTGCCTGTCATCAACAAGATTAGCATCACGTAACCGTAATGCAAAAATCTTGTGAAGATGACGGACTACGACCGAAGCCACACTGATTGGTCTAAAGTCGCCTGGGTGTTCGGCGTTAGACTTTTTTGGTACAAAAACAGTGCGACTTATTAATTGTTTATCGGAAAAGCCCCCAGAGGCCATTACGGTATTGAGAAAGAGTGCCTTAACAGTAGCAGGCACCGATCTCCATTGTCTTGATGTGATTCCATCCAAACCAGGCGCCGAGGAAAGAGGGATCTTGATGGCAGTGACCTCCTCACATGTTACCGGGTGCCAAATTGAGCCAGTATTCTGACGTTTGTTCGCACTGTTATCGACAGAACTG
>CATQIW010000331.1:0-47792 GCA_958295665.1 Tipula vernalis | reverse complement strand
GAATTGAAATCACTCAGTGCCATTTTGATATGAGCCGTAGGGCTCTTGCAAAAAAAATTTGAAAGTTGTTAATAAATCGCCGAATTTCGTTTGGAACAAGGACGTTGTTCTCTATTATACCAAATAGCACGAATCTCAGAGATTGGCTCATATAGTGACTATATAGGTTGTAAAGGGCATACATTGCGGAATTGAAATCACTCAGTGCCATTTTGATATGAGCCGTAGGGCTCTTGCAAAAAAATTTTGAAAGTTGTTAATAAATCGCCGAATTTCGTTTGGAACAAGGACGTTGTTCTCTATTATACCAAATTTCACGAATATCAGAGATTGGCTCATATAGTGACTATATATGTTGTAAAGGGCATACATTGCGGAATTGAAATCACTCAGTGCCATTTTGATATGAGCCGTAGGGCTCTTGCAAACAAATTTTGAAAGTTAATAAATCGCCGAATTTCGTTTGGAACAAGGACGTTGTTCTCTATTATACCAAATAGCACGAATCTCAGAGATTGGCTCATATAGTGACTATATAGGTTGTAAAGGGCATACATTGCGGAATTGAAATCACTCAGTGCCATTTTGATATGAGCCGTAGGGCTCTTGCAAAAAAAATTTGAAAGTTGTTAATAAATCGCCGAATTTCGTTTGGAACAAGGACGTTGTTCTCTATTATACCAAATAGCACGAATCTCAGAGATTGGCTCATATAGTGACTATATAGGTTGTAAAGGGCATACATTGCGGAATTGAAATCACTCAGTGCCATTTTGATATGAGCCGTAGGGCTCTTGCAAAAAAAATTTGAAAGTTGTTAATAAATCGCCGAATTTCGTTTGGAACAAGGACGTTGTTCTCTATTATACCAAATAGCACGAATCTCAGAGATTGGCTCATATAGTGACTATATAGGTTGTAAAGGGCATACATCCCATACCTTTACAACCTATATAGTCACTATATGAGCCAATCTCTGAGATTTTTGCTATTTGGTATAATAGAGAGCAACGTCCTTATTCCAAACGAAATTCGTCGATTTATTAACTTCAAAATTTTTTTGCAAGAGCCCTACGGCTCATATCAAAATGGCACTGAGTGATTTCAATTCCGCAATGTATGCCCTTTACAACCTATATAGTCACTATATGAGCCAATCTCTGAGATTCGTGCTATTTGGTATAATAGAGAACAACGTCCTTGTTCCAAACGAAATTCGGCGATTTATTAACTTTCAAAATTTGTTTGCAAGAGCCCTACGGCTCATATCAAAATGGCACTGAGTGATTTCAATTCCGCAATGTATGCCCTTTACAACCTATGTAGTCACTATATGAGCCAATCTCTGAGATTCGTGCTATTTGGTATAATAGAGAACAACGTCCTTGTTCCAAACGAAATTCGGCGATTTATTAATATTCAAAATTTTTTTGAAAGAGCCCTACGGCTCATATCAAAATGGAACTGAGTGATTTAAATTCCGCAATGTATGCCCTTTACAACCTTTATAGTCACTATATGAGCCAATCTCTGAGATTTTTGCTATTTGGTATAATAGAGAACAACGTCCTTGTTCCAAACGAAATTCGTTGATTTTCTAAATTTTTTTGCAAGAGCCCTACGGCTCATATCAAAATGGCACTGAGTGATTTCAATTCCGCAATGAATGCCCTTTACAACCTATATGTCACTGTATGAGCCAATCTCTGAGATTCGTGCTATTTGGTATAATAGAGAACAACGTCCTTGTTCCAAACGAAATTCGTCGATTTATTAATATTCAAAAATTTTTTGAAAGAGCTCTACGGCTCATATCAAAATGGCACTGAGTGATTTCAATTTCGCAATGTATGCCCTTTACAACCTATATAGTCACTATATGAGCCAATTTCTAAAATTTTTGCTATTTGGTATAATAGAGAACAACGTCCTTGTTCCAAACGAAATTCGTCGATTTATTAACAACTTTCAAAATTTTTTTGCAAAGGCCCTATGGGGCTTAATTCGTTGAATTGTTGAAAAGAAAATTAAAAATGATTGTTAGAAATTATTTGAGGCTTATTTTATTTGAATAACGTTATTTTTGTTAAATACACTGTTAAAGGATGTACACCCGCATAAATATATGTCCAAAAACTTAATTTTTCTAAAATCTTAATTTTGTCCAAAAACTTCACAGTACACTCGCTTAAATTTTTGTCCCAAAAAAAAGTGTCCAAAAACTTCACACCGGTCAAATTATGCCATTTGACACAAGTCTGTTTGCGAAAAACAGCAATAAAATTTATTTTTTGGTGAACACGCGACTACAAGAAAGCCACCGAACGATACATATGCACTATATAATATCAATATATTCATAATAATTAATAACATTGTCGGATTGGCCAAACCGTGCTCGAATTTCTTTTGAATCTTTAAATGAAATCTAACAGAAGGTTAATTAACAAAAATTAAAATTAAAATATTTGGTAATAAGATATGACTGTTAGTTTTGTTTACTTCAAGTCATCTTAGCATATCCTCTATCCCGCTGTTTGCTTGTCACTGGAGTGCTCCGATTATTAACTTACATGTCCTGTGTACTGAATTATTATTATTGTTAAGCTCCAACACTTAACGCTAACCAAATTATTTTAGTTTTAATATTACAAAAAACGAAAAACGTTTCAAAAACCCAACCAAAAAACGTGGGTTTTTTTAACGTCAGAAACGTGCATGTTTTTCTTCAATCAGAATAGGAAATAACGTTATTTTTGCGATTCACGTTTTTAACTGTCAAAAAAAAACGTAAATCAGCTAGTTACGTTTTTTCAGAATACAGCTGCTGGTTCTAACCTTGTTTTTGTCAAGAGTATGAAAAAGAAAGTAAATATTTTTATTTCGCTTTTTCATGCCATGTTGACTAAATGATCAATTTCAATCACAAGTCATATTGTTTTATTTATTTATTTTTATTTATTTATTTGCTATTAACTTCTAAATTTACGGCACCCCATTTTGAGCATGAGCTCATTCACAATAGGGTGTCAATACAAAATAACTTTGGCAACATAATAATAAAATTTTTACGTATAACCCAGCTCAGTTCACATCATAGCGGCAAAATTTCTCGGACAAAGCGCTACTTCAATCGATGAAGATTGTCTCCATCATATGTCCGTCGATTTGAGGTATATTGAGGTATATTCGGCATAATTCAATACATATTTTTAATTATTTACTCAATATTAATTTTGACGAAAAATTATAAAAAAATTCCGACTGACTCGAAAGTCAGAGCCTACGATAGTTTCCATTGGGTCGTGGGTATGCCATGCCGCTGATTTTTTTTTTTTTTTTTTTTGGATTCTCAATTGAGAAGTCGCTTGATTTTCCACGATGTACGATAAGTATGAGACATGTCTTATGTATTTCTTCTTTCATGACGAAGCCCTTAACGAAACTTATACGACAAGTCTACGATCATTCTCTTTATAATACGCAGTAATAGGAAAGGAAATCAGGAAATCAAACGAAATATTTTTGCTCTGTTGTCTGTTCAATTAAATTTATGTGTTTCATTTTGTGTGTTTCATACCATTATTGCATTTAAAAAATTAAAATAATCAACTTTTTTTAAAATTACTTTAGCAGCTATGGCAGAGTCCTCAAACCTTTTTACAACTACCGATTCTGACGATGTTGGCGAGACTTGCAGATTTATTTTTCAACAGGACAACGCTCCGTGCCATACCGCTAAAGTTATGAGTTATTAATTTTGAATTGTAGGTAGAAAAATTGGCTTTCAGATAAACATAAACAATTTGTTAAAAACTTGTTTTTTGTTTCTTATCTCTTCATTTTAAGGTAAAAAAGTACTTCGCTGAAAAAAATTTCGATGTGTTGAGCTGGCCCTTTAGAGTCCAGACTTAAATCCTATAGAAAATATTTGGTCTATATTGAAGCTAGAAGTAGCAAGAAAGCGCCCAGAATCAATTCAAGCTTTAAAAAGTTTGTTAATGACAATTTGGGAATCAATACCTTCTACGACTTTGAAAAATTTATCAAATTAAATGAATCAGTAGAGGTGCATAGCTATTTATGCTCCAAATCATACATCGTGTTAACATAAAATTGGATCCATGCAGGGACTTTTACGCGGTTGTTGCCGGCTGTGCATCAGGGTTATGGGCGTAGAGATTTTAGAGTATACGTGGATCAGGTTTAACCGCGGGAAAGGATGATTCTAAATACTCTATTCGGCCACTTACCCTGCGCTAATTGATCCAATCAGTTTGAAACTTAATTTGTCATTAGTTTATATTCTACCGGTATGAGAAGAAAGAAAAAAAACACCTTTTCAAATTTTATCAACGATCTAAATTAACCAAAATGAATTTCTGAACTATAAAAAAAAAATCAAAGAAATAATTTTGGCGAACAAATGAATTTGAGAAACTTAAAATAACCTAGCTACGCTTAATACTACCCTATACCAGAATTTACAGTACAATCGTAATTGTGATAAGAAAATCTAGTATGTAATTATAAAATTAATAAATATAAAACATAAAAAAAAATCAATGTATATACCGACAATTATAAAAAAAAAAATTATGAGCAAAAAAAACTTGTCTGTAGTTGCGCCTGTGTTGATTTTGTTGATGGTTCAGATTATTCATAAGTCGTCATTCAGGAGCGCGTGCAATTTTGTATAAATTTTAATGATTCGCTATATTAAAGCGATCACTGGTCAACCTGCTAAAACTTAAAAATGTTTTTTTTTCAATTTAAAATTTATTGCTTGGTTGAAAGTTTTCCTGTTTTTCAAGCAAAACGAAAAATAACTATTTCGCTATCACTTTTGTTTTTGTTTTCAGTTTTTTTTCCTATTCTTTATTATTAACAAATTATTATTGTACTTTTGCCCAAAAGAAAATTCACTTCCACAAACTTCAGAACTTTCCCGAATTTTCTTGGTTTCTTGTTTATATGGTCTTTGTCTTTTAAAATTTCATTAGCACTTTCTAAAAGTTGTTTATAAATTTCCAAGATTTTCTGGTTTGTCCTGTTTTTTTTTATCACTAATTCACTAAATTTAGTTTTAATTTAAATATAATTACAAATATAAATATGCCACATAATTATTTCTTTTGATCTTGAAAAAAACTTATACTCGGCTGAACGCAAGATAACTTATCAATCTTTAAAAAAAACTTTTCTTTCTTTCTACTTCTCACCAAATTTTGTTTTTACAACCAAATATTGTCAAAAAATAACCCAGTAAATCAAATAACGCATGCTATAATATTTTACTATAATTGAAACTCATCTGCAATAAGGGAATCGGAATTTTGGTGAGTATGAGAACTGACTAGTCGAGAAAAAAAAATTAAATTATTTCTCGTTCTCATTTGTCATAGAACCGGAATTCGGCCTCAGAACCAATTTTTTCGTTTTTCGAATTTATATCAAACCACTAATCTTTTTAATCTCAAAACTTATATCCAACTCCCCCAAAAATCATCACCGGTCCGCTTACATGTTTCCGCTTACAGTTTCCCGCGTTCTATTTTCATTGGTTGATTTGTCTGATAAAATTCATAATTTCCAGATCACAACATCAACGTGCAGCATCTATTAGCAAACCATTTAACCATTCGTTTGTGCTTTTCATTATTGGTCTGCCTTATCTATTGATTATTGGTCTGCCTTATCTGTTTATTTAAAAAAAAATAATAATGCAGATTAAGGCTTAAATGCAAATGTTTGCTGGTCATTTAGGCGAAATAGACCACTTATAAAAATATTGTGACGGCGCAGTTATACGCCAATACCAACCATCATCATCAGGACTACCATCACCGGTAGAAACACCATCATCACTGCCATCGCCATTGCCATAATCAAATCAGCTAGCGGTGGTAACATTGCCATCATCAACAAGAACAAAATCATCAGCATCGCCTTATAATAGCAACAGCGGCAAACAGAACGGGTCCAGCAGCAGCGGCATTAACACCATCATCATCAGCACCATCAATGGCTCGACACCCAGCCATACCAACTACACCTCACCCCGCACATTATACGGCCACCGTCGAGACTCACTTCGACTGTCGCCGTATAACATTACATGTCACAGGGACACAGCCGAGACCCACTTCGGTTGTCTGTCCACACAAGTCGAAACTCACATCGAGTTTCCCCGGCCACAGTCGCCCGAGACTGGCCTCAAAGCGGCAACTGCCAACACTTCTTGGCAGGCCCCAAAGCTGACTCGAGACTTCAGAATTCATTTTCTGGTCTAGCATATCACAGCTTTGCTTCCTGACATGGAAACTCTGTCACTGCAACATTCCTGTGTCGGACTGGTATGAAGGAAGATCAGAGGTACACATCAGGTATTGGTCGAAGCCCCTGCTCTCAACCTACCTGAGGGTCTATTATAAAATTTTCGACGCGCGCTTTTTTTCGACAACGTCGAAAATGAGCTATTCATGCCGATTATACAACACGGCGGATTTACTGCGGCCTGAGTTCATTTGATCCGCACTTGATTCGCATTTACAATTATTTTAATTACAGAATCCGCCGCAAAACTGTATTACCGATCCGCAGTGAATCTGCAATTTCAACAATATTGACAAAATTTTGACTTTCAATTGAATTGTGTTTTTTATGCTGATTTTCATTTTCTTTTGTATTAAAAGAAAATAATTAAATTTAATTTTTTAATATAGTGACTATAATGGATAGCATAGATATCTATTTAGATTTTATTGATAAAGCAGCGATCCAAAGAAAAGAAAGAAGAAAAGCTGTACGGAATACCTGCCAAGATATATTCCAGTTGTCTGATGTCCAGGGAGAAAAATTATTTCTGAATTTATGATTGTTGTATTAGAATGTTAATTTTTTCCAGATTTAAAAAAAAATTCAGATTAAATAAACCAGCCTTTAAATATGTTTTAAAAGAATTAGAAACAAAATTACCCCAGGTGGTTAAATCACCATCAATTACGCCCGAGCTTAAACTGGCCGCTCTCTCAGGTTTTTGGCAGAAGGTGGGTACCAAAATGGTGTTGGGCAAGACTGCTTTGTTGGCATGGCACAGTCAACGGTTTCGGTCGTGATGTCTGAAGTGTTAGACGTTTTAAAGGATGTTTTGTGCAATAAATAGATAACGTTGAAGATGAGTGAGGATGAAAAATCGGAGGCAGGGATGTATTTTTATGGAAAGAGCAAAATTCCTGGAATAGTAATGTGTGTAGATGGTACGCACATAAAAATACTGGTGAAAATATTCATCTCTTTTACAACCGTAAAGGATTTTACAGTTTAAATGCCATGGTAGTAAGTAACAATTAATTATAACATGCTCTATTTACAATAAATTGTTTCTATTTTAATATTTATTTATTTTTAAGATTTGTGATCATAAACTATGGATCCGTTGTGTTGACACCACTTACCCTGGGGCGAGTCATGATTCGTTGGTTTGGGGAAACGGGGATGCCGCAGTATATTTTAAAACAATATATAATAGAATGGGGATAGAAATCAACGAGTACTCCGTAAAGATGTATTTTGAACTAACAAAACTGTTTTTGTGATAAAAGTTAATTTTTTTTAAGTTGACGCTGGATACCCCTTATTACCATGGCTTATTACGCCATATCGAAGTGCGGAAGTAAACACTTCAAAAACCGCTTTAATAAGGCCCACAGTTCTGCTCGTAACATTGTCGAGCGAACCATCGGCGTTTGGAAGAATTGGTGTCGATGCCTTCTCGGTATAGCCGAGATCCAAACAGCTGATCTCACTTCAGCGAAGTCAGATCAGTGTGGTTGTTGGAGTGATTACGGGGCACTGTCTCTTAAGGAGGCATGCGAGTAGACTTGACATGACTATTGTCGTAGTTGCGAGGAGGAAGAGATAGTAATTCATCTTCTTTACACCTGCCCTCGTCTGGCACGAAACAGACTAAAGTTTCTAGGGGCACCCATCTTCAAAGACCTGACGGACCTATGTAGGATGGACGTCAGGAGTATCCAGCGCTTTGTTAACATTTCAAAATAGTTCCAATGAGTTGGAGGAAACAATTATTCGTGGTATGGCTACGGACCATTTTTGTGTCTATGCCTGGTCCTAATGGACCGCCACCCAAACCTAACCTATGTAATAAAAAATAATCTAAACAAAAATTCAGTCTTCAAGTTCCAGTTTTTCAAGTCACCCTTCAGTCTTGACGGTTTGGGTGCTTCACAATTTGGAAGTCAACTCAAGTTTTTTTAACTCGATTTGTAATATTTTCTCCTTCATTTTATTTTTGTCGATAGCCAACTGCTCTATTTTTTACTTAGTTGCTTGCTCTCGTCTAATTGCGCTTGCAATGTATCGTTGGTTTTTTGGCGATCGCCTAGCTTTTCGACCGCCCTAGCTACCCTTTTTTGAGTTGCATTGAGCTCCGCTGATATTTTCGCTTATATTTTTGTACAACTTTTGCTGGATTTCGATTTGTTTTTCTAACAATTTTATTTGTTTCGGCACTTTGGTTTGCGGTACTTCGGGTTGTCCTTCGTTTAAAACTTCTATTTCCAAATCATTCTCTATTATCGAGGTTGGGGATAAAACAAATTCATCCGAATTTCTCGTCTGATGGAGTGAATATAACCTGCATATTACTACCGCCACCTGTGCCTTTAAGTTCTCGCTTATTGTGGACAAGTTTTTTCCTCAGTGCTGATTTATAATCACTCCAAACCTGAAAATAAAAATTTAAATACCTATTTTACAACTCCCTATGGCAAATGCCCTAACCTTTTTCCACTCCGCGATTTCTTTTATTGGTAGCCCGCGCGTATTTAGCTCGTCTCGCAGCTTTTGCCAAAAGTCTAAAACCACCTCCGGATCCATTTTGCTCATATTTTTGGCTATATCTGGTTGCTCCTTCATCAGCCTTACCATTTTTTCAAATTGCGCACGCTTTGTCGTACGTTTTCTTTAATAAATAAATTTTTTGTTTAAAAAATGTAAAAAAATATTTTTTTTTGTATTTACGAGTACATAAACTCTCATCTTACATTTTATTGTTCTCCATGTTAAAAAAATAATACACCGAAAACACAACCACCACAACTCAGACCTAAATTCGCAGTCAATTTTTCGCATATTTAGAATGACACATTTTATACTAAGTGCGTTTCACCCGCGGATCACATAATATAGATTTTTCGAGCTGCATTACCATCATTCGTTCACTTTTGATATGGCGTTTTCAATAATACGAAAACCACTAAAATCAAATGATACTCCCGCCGCAGTACGTCCGGCGAGTTGTATAATCGGCTGCTGTTGAAGTGACGAGTGTTAATAAATCGTGTAATAATAAAATGTGAGTTATGAATAATTACATTTTTGGATTTTTTTTTTGTCAAATTTTGCGTTTAATTTTTGATTATATTAATTTTAATATAATTAATTTAATATAATAAATATAATTTTCTTTTCTAGGACCGCTACCACGCTAGAACAATTTGAAATATTGGTCGCGTTCATGGAAAAAAATGTATGCTTATCCAAAAATTTTTTAAATACGGTGCAATTCCGCGAAACGAATAACGCTTTATGGAACGAGGTAAAGGCATCTTTAAACGTTGCCGGAAATCCAGAGAAAAGTGTTGATAGTTGGAAAAAAGTAAGGTTATAGGGTTACGTTAAGGTATATAATAATATATTAACATAATATTTTTTTGACAGGTGTGGAGAGATTTTAAATACCACACCAAAAACCAGATCAGAACTAACAAAAAAGCATTTTCGGGAACTGGAGGGGCCATACAGGGTAAAAACGCTAAATAATTTGGAGGAGCGATTCAATGGTTTACTTGATTTGCGGGAGGAAATTGAGGGTCTTAATGCGAATCATTTTGGTTTCGAGGCACCATCAAACCTAATTTTAATAAGCTACCCCACTGACACTTCAAATGTTCAAATCGCTTCCACTTCAAGTCCCATCACCGAAAACACGTTAGACGATGAAAATTCAGAACCACCGACAGTCAACGTGTTAACAGAACGCCCAAATAGCGAAACTAATAGGCCAAAGAGAACCAACAGAAAGGCGAAGAAAACTTCGAAAAGTCTTTTAAAAAAACAACTAGCATTAAAAGAGGCATTCTATAAAAAACAAGAATATTTCTTAGAAATACAAGAATCTCAAAGAACTGAAATTATAAGAGTATTAAAGGACATTAGAAATGTGAAATAGATATTAGGAAGGAAAAGCAAAAATTAAGGATAATTTTTTGTTCGTCTCTTATAATTTTATTAAAGGTTTTGATCGAATTGTGTGCTTATTACGAACATTCATAAAAACAATACATTTATTCAATTATAAATATATTTATTTAGCAAAAACATGATATTTCGGTTGCTACGGAACCATTCTCAAATGTATGTACATTAAAACTAAAAATATAATATAAATCAAAATCAAAATGAGTATTAAGAATAGATCACTGGTACTAATGTGTATGAAAATATGATGCACACTCACTATTTGTTTTGCCTGTATAAAACAATCAAATTAACATTAAAAACTCCATCCTCACATGCAATAGAATTTTTTAAAAAAATTGTATAAACTTAATATAATTGAAATTGTATAACTGTATATTAAATTAATAAATATTAACACAACAACAGATTAAAATAATATTTTTACTAGAAGTAACCACTTCTGAATTAAGTCAAATAATGAAGTAACAAAACAATGGGTGATGACTCTACATGAAAAAACTATTGACCAAAAAAACAAACAAAATCATTAAAAACCTACAATAAAATATCTTGTTATTATTATCTCCAAAAAATGTACTCCACACGGCAGAAATATTAAAAAATTGTTTGACAAGATTCTCTACACGAATGACATCAATCAAATATTGTGCACTTCGAGAATTAATCAATATTGGTATGTATTTTAAATTTGAAAACAATTCCACTTTTCAACTGAAAAAAAGAAGAAAAGAAAGAAGAACCCTAAGTATGATTCATATTGTTGTTAAAAATAGCAATCAGCTGATCCAAATTTTGAACAACAAAATACTGATAATGAAACCGTTAAAATAATTTAATTCAGTTTAAAATACAAAAATTATTGAACTTTTCAGTCTTTAACTTTCTTAAAGGTATTCTTATAAGTGTGTAAAATAAATTTATACGTGGAATTAACGCTATCTGTGTCAGTTTTAAAGTTTAAATTTTCTTTATTGTCTAATAAAATGTTAAAGCTTTCCATGATTTCGCGTTTCTTTTTAATTTTTTCTGTGTGTATTATTTCTGTTTTGTCAAAATCTGGAGTATGTTTTGTGTCAAGTATGTGTTGTGAAAGTGCTGTGTCTTTTTTATCTAGACGAATATCACTACGATGTCTCTGTAGTCTTGTTTTTAATGTGTTGGATGTTTGTCCAATATATTTTTTATTGCAAGAGCACGGAATTTTATATACAACATCTGTATGTAGTTCTTTTGGGATTATATCTTTGAGCTTTGAGAAAGTATGTGTTAGTTTATTATGGATTTTAAAAGAAACTCGATTTACACCTCTATTTTTAAGTTGTTTAGCTACACTATTCGACAATTTTGGAATAAAAGAGAGTACTGTATTGATATTTACTGATTCATTATCTGGCTGTTGTAACGGTTCTAGTGGTTGTAATTCAGGGTTATTTATTTTATATTGTATTTCACGGATCATTTTCTTAATTATTCTTGTCGGATAGTTGTTCTTCTCTAATAATTGATTAATAATAGGTATATTTTTATTGTGGAACAATTCATCACTTAGGGTAAGTACACGGTTTACAAATGATTTTGCAACATTCATCTTCATGTTAATAGGATGGTTCGAATTAAAATTTAGAATCCTGTTAGAAGAGGTCGGTTTTATATACCAGTCTGTTATGATTTTATTATTGTGCTTAACAAGTGTTAAATCTAAATAATTCAGTTTATTATCCTTTTGAATTTCCGTCGTAAATTTTATATTATTGTGAAATTCTTCAAAAAGAATAGTGAATATAAAAATAGTGAGTGTGCATCATATTTTCATACACATTAGTACCAGTGATCTATTCTTAATACTCATTTTGATTTTGATTTATATTATATTTTTAGTTTTAATGTACATACATTTGAGAATGGTTCCGTAGCAACCGAAATATCATGTTTTTGCTAAATAAATATATTTATAATTGAATAAATGTATTGTTTTTATGAATGTTCGTAATAAGCACACAATTCGATCAAAACCTTTAGGAAAAGCAAAAAAGTTGGCTTTCGAGAAAGATAAATGAAAGGCCAAACAAGAAATGATATTAAAGAAATATAAGCAAAAAGGCCCAAGCTTTACAGTTAAAGGAAAGGAAGTTAGATTTAAAACAACAGGAATTGGAGGTACAGAGGTTTAGGTAGTTTTAATACTAAATTAAACACCATTTTTAAAATAATAATATACTACCATATATTTATTTTGAAATTTAAAAGATTGAATTAATAAATGTAATGAAATGAATTAATAGAATAAATGAAATTAAATGTAAATAAATAAAAAAAAAGCATTGTGTATTATTATCTAATAATCATAAATTGATTTTTTATGGTGTCTCTAAAAATTTTGGCTTCTTGCTGCATATCTCCGATTTCTTCATCTGCCGCATTTTGATTTCCCACATCCTCGTCTCTAACAATTAAACTCGAGTCTAAGGGAACGTTATACTCTACACACAAATTATGTAGTAGGCAACAAACATTAACAATTGTGGCTACTTTCTCCGGTTGATAATGTAGCTCGCGAGTTTGTAGCAGACATCTCCAGCGGCCTTTTAGCATCCCAAATGCGCGTTCAATTAAAGAATGTGCTGTATTAAAGCTGTATACAGCCGAGCCTCCGTTGTTTTTCTATATGGAGTGATCCTAGCACACAAGTTAATAATTTATTTTACTTTATTAGGTATTTTAATAAATTTATGAAAATATTGGAATAAATCGAGTAGAAAAATTCACAAAATAAAATATATTTTAACTTCGACAGCTTAAATAAAATGGCGACGGTGTCGAATTGGTCGATATTGTCTAAAAATAAAGCGATGTCGAAAATTTCATAATAGCTATTTTCGACGTTGTTGAAATGGTCGACAATGTCGAAAAATTTGCGATGTCTAAAATTGTATAATAGACCCCTCGTGTGTGCCTCGCCGCTTCCTTTCACCGCTGCACACCTACCCAGCACGACAGAGACTGCACACTCACCCACTTGTGTCATCAGACATCTTAAACCAGCTCTGTCTGCAGCATCGTATATTACAGTGAAGGTAGATAAGAGGTAATCACCGATATTTGATCGACGCCTGCCGCCATCCAACCAGGTGTGGACCTCGACGAAGATCTTCCTTAACCGCTACTGACACAAGTATCGACCGACCACATTCTCCTTCCTTTCACTCTGTCTCGGCTTATCGACTACATTAATGAATCTTACGAGATAAAACATTTCAAAGGAGCGATCGCTACACCTGTTCGGCCGATCAAATATCAGTCTCCGAATACACAGACAGACCAAAACCAACCATGTTTCGCAGGGGGAACTCACTTGCGGGGAGGTCCTGTGGCGGCTCACTCATTTCGCTCACATACCTTTGCTCACTCGCCACATCAACTAATTCGTCCACAAAAAACAATACACCTATTGATTGGTGCAAACATAACAACTGTGCCACGAAAAATAAAAACGAAACACAAAAGCAAAATAAAATTAAATTAATTAGTCTCGTCTCGAATTTCGTGCTGAGCGCACGCGCGCTCGTCTAATAAAGAAATAACAAAAGACAAAATTGGTGGTGGTGGTGAATAATAAATAAATTATGTTTACATTGTTGCGCACCTTTTGTGTCGCGCATCATTGATGATGTCTGTTGGATTGCTGATCATGAATGGGTTGGTACGTCATTATCTTTAATATTTAGTATTTACAATTCTGCTTCATTATTGATTTACATTACCCCGCATTATTATTGATTTTTGTTTCTCCTCATTGTGAATTAGTTTTGGCCTTTTGGTTGTTTGAGTTGAGAAAGTCAAGGGTATTGTTATCAACTGAGGTACAATCTATCGTAATACATAATCATTGGTGCAAGAAAATATAAGGTGATTTTGACCATCTGCTTTGAAGAGGTTATTCTTTTGTTTTAATTTGTGGGCCAAGTATTGGTGCTGTTGGATTGCGTGATTGCATCATTGTGAGGGTGAATAAGATTCGTAGGGGGGAGTAATAATAATGATTTCGGGTCATTGAAGAGAAACGTACAAGAGGGAAAAGATTGACAACGAAAATAAACTCAGTCAAGTTTTGATCTCGTTTTAAGATAGGTCGAGTTTTTCTGGTTTTTTTTGCTCCATGGTGAGCTCTTTAGTTTTGATTTTTTTCTTTTTTTTGCAATAAATAAACAAATATAATATGGTATCTTAATAATCACGCCATGATTCTATAATTTTTTTTGTGTTGATTCAAAAAAATTTTTTTTTGTATTGAGCCATTTTTTTGTTGTTGTGATTATATAATATCTGGGAATCCGCTTATGTCTGGCGATATACCATATAAAAAAACATTTGCTGAGTGTAAAGTGACTATCGCTATTAAAATATCACGTAAAAGAAAAAACACAACGAAACTGTAATTTGTGATAATCATTCCGTTACTGTTGAGAATTAACTCAAAGAAACACAGTTGTGCATACCATATATGTGATTTATCACGTATTTATTTTGATAAGACAAGCCCTTATTAGGGAGTATTATTGACGGTGCTTCGTAAAATGAGTTAAAAGAACAGCAATCCCGTCAGTCAAACGGTGTCGAAATTGTGATATCGTGTCAGTATTCCTACCCGTGGGGGCAGGGCAACCATTTTTGAGGGGGTACCTGCGTCGTGGAAGCAACTTACCAACCAACAAAAGGAGAGGGTCATCCCGGTGACTCTAGAGGTATTGCGTTTATTTCTCATTGAAAAAAAAAGAAAAGAAAAAGTAAAACCAAAACACGTTAATTTTGTCATTAATTTTTTTTATGCGAATCGGCCTTGGCTGATTAACGCGTGTTTTCTTTGGTATTTTTCTTTATATATTTTTTCTTTTTTCTCGTTTTATTATATTGTTCCATTATATAACGTTTTTTTTCAGCCTTACTAATTCCGCAATCCGTTGTCCATCGGTGTCAGTTAATGACTTGTAATTATTTTAGACAGTGCAATCGTGTCGGAACATTTTCTTTTTTTTTCTCTTGCTCATGTCCTCAGCCTCAATTGACATTCTTTTCTTTGTCGAGTTTTTTTTTCTCTATTATTAATTACGAATGGACATTAATATGAGTGAGTAGAGTGAGGCGAGTCGGTTTTTATGGATTTTCAGGATAGGGTTTTCTTGTGCTGAGTCGGTTCTTCCATACTCTTCAGGTCGTCCCGTTCGTTCTCCCATAACAGGCTGTTGTGGGAGGCGGCACGACACATGTGTTAGGCGTTTATTAGGGGTGACGGCGTTCGCCGCGTGGAGTCGTCGCGTTGCCTGTCACAAAGGCGTCCTTCCGTTTTACTTAAGGCATCGGTGACCGCCGCGACCGGAAAGGCTATTCCGGTAGGCGGGCCGATGATAAGGAGGCCTTCGGGGCAGAACGTGCGGGGATTTGGCGCGGCGGAGCTGTCATTCCGAACGCCTGCACCCGGTTTAAAATTTCTTTAGCTCCTGGAGATGTGGCAGTCGTCGGTCAAGTTTTCTAGTTTTTTTGAGTTTTTAAATATGCGGTTATTCAAGCATAGTAATCATGTCTGGAAGCCCCCACGCCAACCCTGAGTTTTAGCTGGCTAATTATACTGCACCAGACCTCTGTCACTATGATCTGGGGTGCTATTCTTGAAACATTACGAAAATTTTCGTAACCGAAAATTTTCGCAATGCTATTTTCGTAATAGTAATGGTGAAATCATAATTTAGTATTCTTGAAACCATTACGAATATAACGAAGAGAGGCAAAAAGAAATAATAAAATTTCGAGAGAGAAGATGAAAATGTAAGTTACTAAAATGGTATTCTTGAAATCCGGATTACGAAAATTTTCGCAACGGAACGTTACTAAAATTTTCGGATGGTTTTTGTGTTTCTTATTGCATTTCGTAATGAAATCATTTAGATTTTTGGTTTAATTATATTCATACAAAGACGTTCATAAAACTCAATAATTTCTGTTGATGGTTAAAAATAATATGTATTTACATTTCGATAAATATTTATTATTTTATTACCACAAAAAAAGGGTACCTATTTACTCGTGGTATGTTTATTATTTTTTTAAAAATAAGGGTAATTGTAGGTAATACTAATGGGCAATTTGGGATGTATTTTTAAATATCGCGTGTTGTAATTGGAATTGGATTGATATACCGTCACAGGCGGCCAATACTAATGGTACGTAAAGTCATACAATCATACCATCATAACAAAATAGTATCGTACGACAATACGATCTAAAATCATATCGTCATAGAATCATAGGACAATGCCACTACATAAATAGCCGTGACATCAGTCTACAAAAGTCAAATCCCCAATATAAAGAGGGGAATAAAGATTTTTATTTTCCTATGAAACGTAAACAGAATCATATGGGAATTATTTTGTGTTGTCTTTATTTTCAATTTAAATGAACATTTTTATTAATAAATATAAATAATTTTAAATTAAATATATCGAATTGCAGCTTGTCCACAATTTTAATTAAAATTAATAAAATTTTAATTCACAATTTTGCGTTTTAGTAAATTGATTTTTATTCTCAAACATCGTCAGGCTCCGTGCTTTTTTTAAAAATTTCATTTCGTAGATTACTAGATTAGTTTTATTACTTTACCAATGCTACTACATAAACAGCCATGATTTATAATAAAACTAATCTAGTAATATAAGAAAAGAAATTTAAAAAAACACGAAGCCTAACGATTTCTCTAAATTTCCCTAAATATCAATTTACTAAAATGCAAAATTGTTAATTAAAATTTTATTAATTTCAATTAAAATTCTGTACAAGCTGCAAGATATATAATGTGTTTCGTCGGCAAGTGGCCGGCCGGAAAATTCGGAATACTTAATTAAAATTATCACAAAAAATCCTTTAAAGTGGGAGTCTCTTTTTCAAGTTATGGGCTCGATTTTAATTCTGTTTGCGGTTTTTGAAAGTTTATGAGTCATTTTATTTGATAGTTTGTGCACTTAGCCAGGTTTATTTAAAGAATGTAAAAAATTACAGGAAAATAACATTTTTTACTTAAGAAAACCTCTACTTTTTAAAAAACTGAACTGTAAACCGTGAAAATGTCCCATTAAGTTATTTATTTTAATTAGTATTATTAATCTACAGCATAATATATACAAATTGACAAAACTTTGTTACTAGCTAACTCTTAAAAATACCGCGCAAAAATCACCTAGAGAAAGTAAGGAAATTAAACAAAAAAGATGTTTAAAGTCAAAGAAATAAATAAAATAATACTATTTTATTAATAATCAATAAAAACAATTTTTATTCAAATTATTAAACATTTTTAATTAAATGACATTTTCGAAATGCTCTCCACTCTCTTGTAAACAAACAAGGGCTCTCCTGATCACACTAGTTATTGTTCAACGCAATTGTTAAGGGTTGCCTCTTGTTTCTGCTGCAGTAGCGAAAATTCTTGTTGTCAGAAATAAAAATCTAGGGGCGTAAGATCAGGGAACCTTGGTGACCAGGCTACAGGACCTCCTCTACCGATCCACCGTGGATAATTTTCATTCAAATTATTACGTATTATCTTTGCAAAATGTGCTGGAGCTCCATCTAATTGCAGCTGCATTCGCCTTCTCCTCAACAATGGCACTTTTCCATGACAACGTGATTCCTAAAAATTCTAATAATCTCGTACGTGTTGATCAAGCTTGTTTATTACCACCTAAGGTCCGATAAGTTAATCGTGGATCATTCCCGCCCATACATTTATAGCAAATTGGCTCTGGAAAGCTGTCTCCCTTACGACGTTTGGGTTTTCGACGGCGCAAACATGGAGGTTTCTATAATTTGTTATACCCACCCTGGTGAAAGTAGCTTTATCTGTCCACAATATTCTCCTTATAAAATATACATCACTTCTTTGCTCTGAAATTATCCAGTTACATAAAACTGATCTGGCACGATGGTCAACATCTCCTAGATGTTGAGCACGACGGAAGTGATAAGGATTAAGGCCTTCTTGACTTCGATATGCCTAATCTAATAGACAGGCAGCTGATACTTGCCGTAGGGTCAGCGCGTATTAATCGTAATAAATCCTCTTCCAACGTGTATGTTAATATTCACGCTGGACTCGTGTTGTTATAATCCTTGGAATAATCCTTGTTCGGAAAAACGTCGATTTATTGCAATGAATGTCCTATACCCAAGTACTGGCCTGTTGGATATCGACAGCAACGCGTGCATTTCTATTACAGAACAGGTTTACAAAATGCAAATCGGCTACATGAGAAGGTGGTAGATCACGCAAATGTGTCATTGTAATGATTAAGCGTTTACTTAACACAAACTGTCCTTTTAATTATCACACAAACTTAAAATTGTTAAAACACAGAACACTGAGAGTACATATTGTCACACGATCGGTTAGCGAACAACTGAACTATTTATTATTACTTATCAATTTGAGTTTTCGATCATTTAAAAGATTTGGTTAGATAATATCACTATAGATAAACGGCTACAAACGCCATTTTTTCGACAAATTGGTGTTCGAATATTTTTTGAGTTAGGTAGTAATAATGTTTTAATAATTATAAATAAAATAACCATGTCATGGGACATTTTTTCGAATTACAGTTCATTTTTTTTAAAAAGTAGAGGTTTTTTAAAATAAAAAAATCGTTTAAGTAAAAAAATGTGATTTTCCCATAATTTGTTACATTCTTTACAAAAACCTGGCTTAGTATGCAAATTAACCAATAAAGTGACTCATAAGCTTTAAAAAACCGCAAACAGAATTAAAATCGAGCCCATAACTTGGGAGATATGATGAAAAATGTGAAAAGCTATCACCAACACACAAGGGGCACTTGCCGACGAAACAGATTGTATTTAATTTAAAATCATTTCTATTTATCAATAAAAATTTTCATTTAAATTGAAAATAAAAGCAACACAAAATCCCATATGATTTTGTTTACGTTCCATAGAAAAATAAAAATCTTTATTCTCTTTACACCACTATATGTTTTTTTTTCATGGCTTTTTATGTACTGGCATTGTATAGGATCATACGTACTACCACACCATCAAACCATCATGCCATAATACACGACATAACATTATATCATCGTTCAATCGTACCATCATACAATCATATGTACCGCAGTACCATAAAAACAGATTTTTGGAAAAAAAAATTCTAAATCGGATAAGCGATTTTCGAGATATCATGGGTACAGACATCCAGACGTCCAGAAAGACGGACAGACATATTTTTTATTTCTTTTTCGGACTCAAGGACTTTCAAAACGTCGAGATAAATGATTTTGGATCAAACAAATTTTTGGCCATTTTTGACAAGATTTAAATACATTGGTCTTTTTAGACCGAAGTAATTTTCCCTTAAAATGGAAAAGTAGCATACACAATCATTTTTAATATATTTAATTTAATATTAAATAAATAAGCCATTATTGACAAAAATTCACAACAATTTATAATTTTAAGTAAAGAAAGCGTCCGCTTCGCTTAATATTCTGAGTTATACTAAAATTATTAATCATCTCTTTCGAAATCTTCTTAGTTTTGTATTCCTCTCTTCGTAATTTTCGTAATGGCTTCAAGAATATGTACTAATTTATGATTTCACCATTACTATTACGAAAATATTGTGCATTACGAACATTTTCGTTTCAGGGTATTTAAAATGATAAAACAAAATTGTTCCAAATGAACTTAATGAATGATAAAAGTCGCACTTTAAATTACATATTGCATTAATTAATTTCCAATCATTACAATTTTAACAAATAAATATAAAAGTTAAATAGGCAATATAGCTTTAAATAACATATTTTTGTTGTATTGAATCACATATTCCATTTTTGTCCGCTATAGCCAATAATTGTCAATTACGAAAAAATATCATACCCTTACACGTATTGTTTAAAATTAGAAAGTGGTCAAGCATTTAAAAAAATATCCCAAGATTTAGGTATACGACATGTAAACATTGAGGAAGGACTTTAAATAGAGAGAGATTTTGTATGGCTAAAATATGTAATGAAAAATAATTTCTGTTTCGTTTGGAGATTTTAGTTGTGATATTATGAAAGAAATATATAAATTTTAATTGCCTCTTTCTATTCCTCATGTTTCCTATCCCCATATTATTATAAATGAACACAATGGAAAATTGAAAGGCGGTGCTTAATATTTCATTCTTTCTTCTTTGTATATGTAACAAACAAAAAATCGAACACAAATGCTAGATCAATACCAACAAAAATGTTCAAAGCATTACCAAAATTTTAATACCTTAAAAAAATTCGAAAAAAAGGAAGTTAACACAAACACAATAATATTTTGTAAACAATGATTTTGGGTTAGTATGTATTTTTTTTTATGCATGCGATATTTTTAGACTAGAAAGGAAAGAGGAAAACAGTTGATTTCAATTTTATCGTTTATAAATCGTATATGTATTGTTTTACTGTTGGTAGAAGAATAGAAAAAACCAAATACTGTATTTAAAAATAATAAAAACGCGAAGCTGAAATAAGAACATTTAGTATAGTGAAATTTAAAATTCGTCACCTTGCGAATAGGTATATTCATAATACAAAATTTTTTGTATTTTGTGTTTTTTCAATTTCGTTATACGAATATTCGTCCATTTTTGAATATAAGGATTATTAATACATTCTGTATAGTATTTAAATTCGTTCTCTGCCAAAATGATACAATCAGTGATGACACCAAATTGTCTTAATTACTCGTACCATTAAGAAAAAAAGAAACAAAAAATTCGAGGCGGCTAAAATAACAACTAAAAAATTACCGAATAAAAACCATATTCGTATATACATACATACATATGAATTTCTTCTGCTTTTTTTGTTTTTTTTAGATTTTATCCGTATTGGAGGGCAACATTTTTTTCCGTTTTAATATTTTTTGTATGGATTTTGTTAACCCAGTGAATGCCATTTATGTAATTTGCAAGTTAGTTTAAAATTGCGCTGGCAAGTTAGCTGTTAACGTGGTAATAAAAAGATTATAAAAAATCGGTTTCACTGAAATATTAGGATTACTTTGTAAGAAAAATTATTTTACCACGATAGTTTCTATCTAATGTGATGTTCTATTGACCCAACACTTTTCGCAGAAAATCATGGGAAATACGCATTTTATTTTTGCAATAATTCTTTATTAAAATTAACACAAAAGAAATCCAACACTCATTTCGAAAGTAATAACAAATAAAACTAAACATGTTTTCTTTTAACAAAAGTTAATATTTTATTGTTAGCTATACAGTTAAAATTCTAAGCTTTTTGGAAGTTTGGGTAGATGCTTGGTGCCTAGGTTTATTTTTTAATTTTTGAAATTCACCTTTTACTAAAGACCATTTTGAATTTTTTCTGATCAACACAAGAATAAAAAAGTGTATTAAAATTTTAAAATGGTCATAACAAGGCCCTTCATCTTTTAAAGGCAAAAATCCTGGAAAATCCCGAGCCACAATACTCATACATTTTTCCGAAATGTTTGCTACGATATTTGGCAAATGACAGTTTTTTCTAAACATTTGCTCAAATACAGCTACTAAAACATATGCTACTTCACCATACTCCGTCTGCGGTGCTTTAAGTGACCCAAAGTTTGACGATTTATTAAATTTTTTTTCTGTTATAAATGTTTCACTCGTTGATGTTATGTTGTCATTTTGTTTTAATAATTTTTGACTACATTCATTGCAGTTTACTTTTTTAAAAGCGCAATATCCAGCATAGTACAGTATTGCATTTCTTTTTAAAATGTTATTATTTGTGTTAATGTTATCTAACTCACACTCTTCAGGCAAAGGTTCGTCTTCGGCTTGCATTAAACTTATTTTATAATCATTTTGGAAAGTATTCCATTCGAGCTCTATCATACTTCCATCGTCTGCAAGGCAATTGGAATATTCACTATTGAATAGTAATTTAATAACAATAATGTTAGCGAAATGAACTCCTATTTCGTGGCTGGTGGGTGTATAGTTAAATCCTCCCTTTCCTCGAAGTCTGGAAAAGAAATTTTCCAATCCATCTTGGTTTGTTTTTCCGACGAGAATGTAATCCACATCAAAAGCTGAATTCAAATAGTCTATAAGCATTAGTTGTGCTTTGATAGTTATTTGAAGGCCTTTGATAAATTTAAAATAATTTTGATTTTTTGATAATATTTTGATATGTTCCAAAAAATTTAAACTGTCTTTTAGATATGCATAAATTTTATTATCCACTTTTAGAGGTTGTTCAAACGGCGAGGTCGAAGAAAAGTTTCTGGAATTTAGGCAATCAAAAATATTATTAAACCGTTCAATAATATTAGCTGTAGGTATCGCGTTTTCAATATAAGCTCCTAAAATGTCCGGACAAGTTTTTATAGTGGTTCTTATCGCACAACTTACTGTGTTGCTTAACAGTTGAGCTGCCAACGATACATTCATTTTTTCAAAACTTGTTGGAAATAAATGTTTACGGGTTAGTTTTGGTAGTATTTTGCACTTTTCAGTGGTGTCCCGATCAAAAATTTTCCGTATCACATTTATTTCAGCTGTTCCATAATCTTCATGTGAAATCTGATTGCTGATAAACGCATTTCGAACGGACTTAATAAGGTGCGGAGGATCATATTGCGCAAAAATTTTTTTGTTATGAAAATTTAAATATGGCTGTTCTATACTAATACCAAGCTTTTTATATGCCTGTACATTAATTGCACCTTGATCACAAGTCAACATTACCACGTTCAAGTTTAGTTGTTCTTCACAAATTTTAATATTTTGTTTTATTAATTCACTTAAATTATCTGCAGAGAACGAATTGTTGATGAGTACGTAGTTAATTACATACTTCCAGTCGCCTATTATTGAACGTACAAGAAAAAAAAGAGCTGATGTCGCTATTTCATTTTTTCTTTGGTCCCCGTCGTCGTAAAACCCTTCAATTCGATCCATCATGATGTTATGCGTCAAATCTTGTTTAATAGCTATTTCATCAAAGCTCAATACGCAGATCTTTGATATAGACGGCATGTTTACAAAAAAAAAATTATGTTGCGCCATGATCACCTCATTAATTCCAGGCGGAATAAATTTAATTGGTGACCACTTGTAAATAGAAGACACCGATGGTAGCTTTAGTTGCAAAACATTCTGTAGATATTTATAGGTCGCTGCTGATTTATAATATAAACACTGAGCAAATGTTTTTTCTTGTTTTGTATAATAAAAACTTTGTTTCAGTAGTAGTTTGCTGACATTTTTTGTATTCATATTTACGTTAATATTGTCAATTATGTCATCGACAGTAGCTGCTTTTGTTTTCTTATATTTAGTTTTCACAATTTGCAGATTCCGTTTATATCTTATATTTAACGCTTTAACAATTTTAAACTTTTTTTCTAAATTTTTTAGTTTTCTTTTGTACACATTTAATTGTTTGTTTTTTTTAATACAGTTTTTAATACAGTCACAATGGACACAATTTATTGAGTTTATTAATTTTAAAAACTGTTCTTCCTCGTCTATTGTTTCACATTGAGTACCAACAGATACTAACTCTTGGTGAATTTCGACCGGGAGTTCAATTTGATCACTGATACTCCTTGGCGCAAATCGATCAAATTTTGCTAAATTTAAGCAAGGGATTGCGTTCCTTGTAAGTCGAGCATAACCAATATGCTCTGGGCGAAAGTGATTTTGGCACACATAATTGTGTACATTTTTTAAATCTTCGGGTTTTAGCCCTATAGACGTTAGCCAGCTATCCCTTCTGACTAATTCTCGTGGAAAATTGTAAAATTTTATGGCAGTCTGAGCAGATTTAGAGTTGCACGTAGGAACAATACAAGAGACCCTTTTTTGACGATTCACTAAATAAATTAGTTTAGAAAGATAGAGTATTTTGGTTATGAAATATGAACGTTTTAATTTACTGATTTATACTTACAGGTATTAGCAGGATCCTTTGTCAAGAAATTACTTTTTGTTGATGCAGCAGCCATGACAGCAAATTAAAAATCAATAATTAATTAGGTTTTAACTGGTAGCTAATATTAATATTATTATTTAAAAATAACACAATAACAACACAACTTGTTCGCAACTCGTTTTGGAAATAAAGAAACTATCTAATATGAAATATAGTGCGTTAATATTACAGAAAAATAAAGGGACTGAAATGTTCCACGATTTTGTATCACAAATTATCACAAATAATGTCGCTATTTTCACTAGAAGTGTATTACAACTTTACAGTTTGTATTCAAGTATATATAAGGCAAATTTACAACTTTATAGTTTGTATTCAATAAATAAACTCAATAGCATTAAATAATCACTAATTTAATAGTCTCACTGTGTATCACAAATATAATCACTTTCACTAGAATAATATCACCACTTTATAACAACCACTGGTTTAACACACTTCTTTATCACATGAACTTACGAAAAATTTGGAAACTTATACTAAAAATAGCCAGTATTTATAGGAAAGATAATTCAAAATAATTTCAGGAAAAATGGTCTATCCGACTCCTCGAACGACACCTTTCCCTCAAGGCATTGTATCGCCTTACTTACCCATTATAACTTTGTTATAGTGGGAAAAATAAAATTATAAAATGGCACTTCGTGAAAATTGAACGCCTATAGAAAAAATTAGATGTATCGGCCATAAAACAATAAAAAAACAAATATTGAAAGAAGGAACCGAAACAAAGTACAATATTTTCACCTTAATAATTAAGGTTTTGATATGTTATGTAGTACCTGAAAGGATAATTTTTCATAAGACACAGCATATCCGCCAATAAAATAGGCGGATTAGATTTAAACCCATTTTGGAACTTTTTTATGAATATCTACTTTATGGAAAAACCCGAATTATATTTCTGGCGATATTATATTAATCGTATATGTACGTGTCAACAGTTTAGGCGCATCATGGGTTCACCTACATTTTTACGAATTTTTAAATTTTCAAATGGAACAGAAATAAGTGAATAGACCGACAGTTCATTTTGAGAATTTTTTTTTACTGAAAGTGATATTTCAATAATGGAAAATTTTACTTTTCAAGAACGCGAAACGACACAAAATAATCACAAACAAATATATCTACAATGTGTCAAAAAAATATTTATAGGCTCACATAATTTTTATTAATTTAATTTTATTAATATTTTTGTTAACTTGAGTAATTTCATTCAAAAATAATTATCATTTCTCAGGTAAATTTAATCTGAAACTAAAACAACATCACGTTTCGATATTAAAAAATGGTTGATTCAGGCCCCACGACTTTGTTCTACCTTCAACGACCAGAATACTATTGATGACATTGGCCACATACTGGCCAGCTGAATCAATGGTCTCGTCTATAGATAACCATAAAAAATGATTTTTCACGTTACGTAATACGTGAAATATGCAAAAATATGCCATTTTGGAAAAATATGCAAAAATATGCACCAACAAGTTGGGTTTAAAATGCTTGGTTTTACGGATTTGTATCTTGCTTTTTTCAAAATTCGTGCTCTGGAAACAAATATGTTATTGAATATTTTTGGTTGCCCTAATTATTACTTTTTTTTTATTTAACCTTCTCTCTGTGTATTGGGGTCAAATTGACCCCAGTCAATTTTAAAGTTAAAAAAAATACGTTTCTTATTATTTAAATGGCCCATGCCCTATAAGATAGCCTCAACTAATATCTTATACACGCAATACAATGAAAATCAGGCCCAAATTACTTGTACATTTTATAATTACCATAGTCTGAAATAAACCAAGCGCATTTCTGTGTACTGAGGTCAAAATGACCCCAAGTTACTTCCATGCACTATTTTCTATATAAATCAAAATATTATTTACTTTTTATATCTATGAATGTATTGTATATATCTGTGATGTGTTGTGCAATTTTTCTGCTAATTAGAAAGTGAGACTAAGAGATATGAAGAGACTAAAAAATCTGAGTTTTCGAAAATTTGGTCAAAACTGGGTGAAAAACCTTAAATTATGGCCAAAAACTGTCGAAAAATGTCAGCAACTGTCAAAAACTGTCGGAAAGTGTCAAAAGCTGTGCGTGTGGTATTGGAAAAAAGAGGAAATAAAATATTCTTATTGTTTCGTGAGTACAATATTGAAATATACCGATTAATTTAGAAACTGTTCTAACTGGTTGAAACAGTTCTGAACGTTAATGAAGCAAGATTGTACATTTTTCAGTTTTTTTCGCTGTCAAAAAGAACTGTCAAAAAATGTCGAAAACAAAGGTTTTAAAAGACTGTCAAGAACTCGTGTCAAAACGTAACATAAACTGTGCCACAAATACTAGTTTTTGACACTACCCGTCTCTGGCATATATGTATATATCTACCTATTCCTAATATTTTTTCTCATTTTACTTTTGTATTATTTTATCGTTACCGATATTTCGAATGATCGTTGTTATTATGGTGCGAAAAAGACAGAGCAGCCAAGAGCCCTACTTCTACTCCTAAGGTATCAGATGAAGCGGAAATAGCAAACGACACTATTGATGTGGAGTTTCCGATGGCGATCAGCGTGAATAAGTTGTTGAACCGATATGTTGAACCGATAAATTTTGATAACGATTAACATTTTCAACTTGTCGCTGACGATCGAGGAAATGAATAAGAAAATGCTGAAAATGCGGCTGTTGAAGATAAAGAAACAAACACTGGTATGTGGTACTACGTATGTATATATACCCAAAATAAAAAACTATCGGAAAGTGGAGCTTAAAACATCCGATTGTAACCAAAACACGCAACTTTCTCCTACTGCGAGAAAGAGAAGGTTTGACGGTTCAAACAGCAATAAATCAAACCAATCAGTTATTATAACTGTCTAAGACAGGAGCAGCTAAAAATCGATAGATTGGCAGCATTTCAATATACATATATGGAATATGTCCCTGGCAAACATTCGAGGACCTCATAAACCATCATGAAATTTAATCATTGATCAACAATTGGCACTAGGTCGAGGGAGATATTCTTTCCGACAGAATTACCTTCAAAGCCAGAGAAGTTTACAATTAAAATATTCTGGCTATGCGACGCAAAGAATTCTTACCCATTGAACGCAGAAGTATTATATTGGTAGGCAACCAAGAGAGCATAGTTCGGTTATAAATTCAAAATCAAATTCATTTCAATATTCTGTTTTGATATCAACCTAACACTTGTGGGTTTTATTCCTAAACCAAATAAATACGTTTGCTATTATCAACTTTACACAACTATAACGGAGTAGACCGTGAGTCTAATATAACTAATTAAATTTTGGGTTATAACGCAACAAAATGACGGCTGGAGACACCTTCTTTAAATTCGTGAGAACCTGTACATGCAAACGGAAAACTCAACGATGGCCGATGGTGTTATTTTTTAACCTTACTGACCTTTCTGATGTTGCAGCCTTTACGCTTTGTATAAAAGCGCCAACCGCCCCTTTGTATGAAACTCGGAAAGCATCCGAAAGAAAATCATTTCTAAAACAATTGGCTTTGCAATTGGTGCAGGCCAACGTATTGGAGCTGCACTTAAACACTTGAAAGTTAAATAAAAATAAAGACAGCAATCGACTTAATAGGTTATAAAGCATTACCAATTAGGCGGGAATCAACAGGCGAAGAAGTGCCGGTTAAGATTGTTAGCAAACAACGAAGATCTTACTTGAGCCATCAATCATCTGATATGAAAACCAGAACAAGATGTCATTTTTGTAATGAGCCATTTTGTCCAAACCACACCAAAATCATATGTATAGATTGCATAAAAAAACGGGAAATTGTTTCGGATGCAGAGGAAGTGGCATCAGATTATGCATCTGATTAAAACATAAATTTGACTAATTTAAATGTGATTTTCAGCGAATTGAACTGTTAATTTTTTTTTTATGATATTTGTAGAAAATAAAGAATTTTTATTTACTTTCCCTATAAGATATCTATGGGGTCAGATTGACCCCTATACACAGACAACGTGATAGTAAGCTATACACAGAGTGAAGGTTAACAAATTTGCTTATCAATTTGATTTTTCCTCCAATCTAAAAATTATAATTATTGCATTCGAAATCGCAACCGTAATTTAAACTCCATCAGATGGAGAAAAAAGGTAACAAAAACATAAGCAGTAAAATAATCATAACACAAAAGGTGAAGGACAGTTCTGTGACACAAAATAAAATACATTAGTATAATTTTTCATCTACATTTTTATGTGCACGTGTATTATCAACCAATGCCGCTACATGGCATTGTATTATCAACAAAACTTTATTACGATCATTGATTTCTTACGTTTCCCAAACAAACAGATTCGGAGTATTCATATTTTTTTTTGTTTGTTTTGCTTATAAATAGAGAAAAGAAAAAAGGACGAAAGATGCAAATCGAAATTAAGTTATATATTTACAAGTGTTGTGTCAGTGCGTATGTTGCATGTTTATTCAATGTGTTTCATTTCGCTTATTTAACCTTTGTTTGGCACGATTATAAAACTACTTCTCGTCAACGCTTACAAATCGGGAAGTGGAACAATTTTATCACGAGTATTCCATAAAAGGACGTAAATTCGAATAATATAAATATGATATCATAATTTAAATGTTGTTTTAATTTATTATAAAAAAAAACTTCATTCTAGTTTTAAAAAAAATCAAATTTAGGATGTATCGTGTTAACAAAAAGGTTAAAAAATACACACGCTAAATCGACTCTTTATTTTGTTTTTTTATTTTTTGTTTTACTTATACAAAACCAAAATACATATAGGTAATGAAAAAAATTATTAGGATAAAAGCAACAAAAATGCATGTAAAAATGTATAAGCATTTTTGTTGGTTTCGGTGAGGGGTGTGGTTTCCAGTATTTGTATTTCGTAAATATTTCATTTATTTTAAAAACATTTCGTTCTGTTTATTTAAAACATGAATGATAGAAGGAGAGGCATATAGAAATTATCCTCGTCTCATAATATCACAAAAACAGAACTTAAAATATTTGAAATTATTTTATTTGGGTATATTTCCCTCATACAAAATATGCTTCTATAGTAGTTATTCTATGATGTAAATACAAAAATTTAGAAGAAAATATCTTTTTGTTCTAGATAGGTAGTAAACAAAGCCGAATGCATATAATTATGTACATCGTTATCTCGAAATAAATAATAGATATTTTTAAGAACACGTGAAACAAAGAAAAAAAGGTACGCTTTTGTTTTCACATTTTTATAAAATATTGAGAATAGAAAATATTGAGGTTTATGAACATCCTTATCAATATAATTAACACAAAAATCCAAATGATTTCATTACGAAATGCAATGGCAAACGAAAAAACCATTACGAAAATTTTAGTAACGTTCCGTTGCGAAAATTTTCGTAATCCGATTTCAAGAATACGATTTTAGCGTTTTCGTAATACTTTGACACTAACTCGCAATACGAAAGTTTTCGTAATGGTTCAAGAATAGCACCCCTGGATGCGAATTTCAGTCCAAAAATGTGCGATGTGCGAGTGCGAACCGGAAAGTAATAGTATTCGTAAAATATACGTGTATGCAAGCAAAAACATTTGTCATATGGAAAGAAAAGCAATACGAAATAGATGTAGTCTTACTTTGGGAATTTTACAACAACAATGCCGCATATTTTCATTCCGGAATGAATAGTTTCAAAGCAAGTTTTTGTAGGTATAGAACTATTCTAATAATAATTTTGAAAATTTTTGTTGTTTTTTTATTTAATTTTTAAGCTCGGGACATAACATCAGAAAAAAATACCATAGTATAAATTTCCTTTCGTTAAACAAATCAAATCACTATAAATGATATAAGCCCCGCCTACTAGTTATGTACTCGAGTTGAAAAAATACTTACTTTGAGCAAAAGGTAGCGCAGGGTTACCAACAAAATAATATATTTTTTAAAATTATTACGTCTACTTTGCTCATTGTATGTGCAAAATACGTTTGCTCTATTTTTGAAAGGTTCGTTTTATTTTGTTTCCATTTTTCAGTATTGTGTTCCTATAGATTTTATTTTTATAACAAATATATAATTTTTGTTATATTATTATTAATATATATATTTGTTTTGGTCGACCAATAAATAAAATAATGTTTAATATCAGTAAGTATTTGTAATTAATTATTATTGAAATTTGATTAATGGTATTGAGGTTATATACATGTTATTATGAGATGTTGTGCGTATATTATGTTTATGCATAATATAAGATTTAATTTTGTATATCTACTTATTTATAAGTTACCCAAACTTAATGTAATTTTAATGTTTTAGATCGAAATCGAGAAGTTGACCTCAAAATAATCGAGGAGGTCAGGAAAGAAGGAAGGGAGTTCCTTTACCAGTTAGGGCATAAGAGCTACAGGAACACACTGCTGAAAAAAAATACTTGGGAGCAAATCGCAAAAAATTTAGGAATATCGGCCATGGATTCTATGAAAAGGTGGAAGGCGCTACGAGCGAAATATTTTAAAATATGTAAACCAGGGAAAAGCGGAAGTGAGGCTAAGTGAATTGATGAAAAAAATCAGTGGCTGTTAAGAGCACTGGATTTTTTAAAAGAACATATAATAGATGAGTATGTTTTTTCATTACCAAATTTATATATATATATATCTATACAAATTTATTTTATTTAAATTTAATTATGCCAGTAAAGCTAACTTTGTATTTTATTTGTAGACCTACAGTGACCAGTTACGTGCCTAATTCTTCCGCAAGAACCTTTCAAGATCTGTTTAATGAAACAGCTGAAGAAGTAATGGATGAGATAGATTTGACACCACCGATTATTATATCATCGACACCAAATGTAATGCAGCCCATTATGATACCATCGACAGCAAGTTTACATGCTGAAGAGCCTTTGGGAAGGTCAACAAAAGAGACAGCTATAATGCCAGCACAAAATAATATTCGAGTCCCCTCGGCACGGCCACCTGTACGTAAAAGGCCACATATTGCAGAACCTTTGGATCAAAACACAAAATATATTTGTGATACCATAAGGCAACACCAGGAACTTATTCTTAAATTGCAAAACGAACATTGCCTGCTAAGGACTTTTGCTGACACATGGAGCAGAGATTTTGCGAAATGGCCAAGGATGGAACAGGCAACGTTTTTCAATGAAATAACATTACAAATTGAAGAACGCAACGAACAATTAAATATGAATTTAGATTAAGTTTTTTTTATAAGTTTTTTATTTTGGTTATTTGAAATGAAATTGAATAGATTTTTTACATATAGTTTTTGATTGTATAATGTGATATAATAAATGTGATGAATTTTTATTTTATGTTTTAATGGGTACTAGTATACTGCCAGGGCAATACATCTACGTTATTAAAATATGATCGAAATTGGTCCCTAATTTCATATGCAGTTCGACTAGAATTATTCGAACCTACTCTGTGTACTCCTTCCATACCGCTACTCTCTTCATTACGCCAGGATCCCGGTCGGTAAGTATCACCCACATAACTATCCGCTAAACCAGCTTGCATATATTCCGTTACTTTTTTCTCTCGGAGCCAATTATGCAAAACCACTGTTCCTTTAATTATGGCCAGTACAGTAATTTTTCCCGCCAAAATTGGTTTCCGGTATATCCTCCATCTATTGGAAAGTATACCGAACGCGTTCTCCACCACTCTTTTGGCTCGTGACAATCTGTAATTGAATGCGCTTTTATCTAACGGGAGCAGCAAAGTGTTTCGACCAGGATAAGGGCGCATTAGATTAGG
This sequence comes from Tipula vernalis, assembly GCA_958295665.1. Classification (NCBI taxonomy): domain Eukaryota; kingdom Metazoa; phylum Arthropoda; class Insecta; order Diptera; family Tipulidae; genus Tipula; species Tipula vernalis. The sequence goes on along the minus strand of CATQIW010000331.1, from coordinate 15,618 downwards.
CAGTAATGGGAATGCCTCATCTCCAACAAATACGTAAGGGTAATACTTATTATCCCTTAAATTTTCAGGAAGTGGTAAGTTAAGGTCATCTCCACCACTTATTATTGACCTCCCAAAAGTACTCCGCCTGAAAATGTTACTGTCGCCGACATGACCTGGTGCTCCTATGTCAACAAAAACAAACTTGTAGTGTGCATCACATATGGCAAAAAGTACAACGCTGTGACTATGTTTGTAATTTCTGTATATGGAACCCACTTTGGCAAATGCCTTAAAATAAAAGAAATTTATTTATATTGAAGTATGCTATTATTATTTTATAGATAAATACTTACTTGTATGATCACGTGCTTTCCGTCCATTGCTCCTAAACAATGGGGGAAATTCCAGAGTTGATCGAATTGCTCACTAATTTCCTTCCACATATTAATGCTCGGTTTGGGAAAAACTAATTCTCTTAGAACTTCCCATAAAGCTCCGCAAGTCTCCCGAATAATTAAGGCGGTTGTGCTTTTACCAACTCGATATCCGTATTTGCCAATCGACACCATGCTGTCACCGCTGGCGAGGTAACTAATTAAACATGAACAATAAATTACAAAGAAACATATTTTATTATTATTATTACATTATTTTTTATTTGTATATTTACCGCAGGGTAAGTGATAACCGCTGGCCTGCAGTAATTGACCGTTCTCCGATAAAAGTTTTTTGAATACTCGGACCAACCATTGCTAGAAGTTCATCGAATGTCTGTGGATTCATTCGATGATAATTACTGAAGGACTCAGTGTCGGCTAACCTCATTTCCCCAACGAGGTTACTATAAAATCCTTGCGCAAATCTGTTACGATTGACAGGATTTACGCTAAACCGTCTGACAGATCTACGCTGTTCAGTACGTCTTTTATTTTGTAAATATAGTATTAAAAGGGAACTTAATGCTGAGATATCCTCATTTAACAACTTAATGAGGTTTTGTCTTGAAAAAGACATTTTAGTAGAAATAAAGAAAAATGATTGAAACACGTAAAACAGCCAAAACGAACACGCGAAAATTAATAAGACAAAGTTTTCTTTAAATTAAACAAAAAAATGTACAAAAAATTAACGAAAAGAATTTATTTTAATTTGATTAAAAAAATAAGAAAAAATTCATAAACCCGATTATACAATTTATAAATATATCAAAAATCGCAAATTTTGGTTTTAATATGACACAGTCAACAACAAAGGCAATTTGAAATACAAATTTTGATTTGAGTTCAAATGACAGTTAAAATAGACTTATTTTTGAGCAAAAAACCGAAAGTACCTAACTTCAATTGATACTAAGGTATTTTTTTCTGATGTTATGTCCCGAGCTTTAATGTCAATTGGTAAAAGTAAAAAGAAAATTATTTTCGGTTTTTATTTTGTGCATAATTTGCATTTTTTGCTTTAAAAACATATATTTGCAAAAACCAGGGTAAAAAATGTGAGCCAATCTCTCACCTCCGGGAAGCAAGTTTTGTATACAACTGATTATGTGTTTATAATCAATTATCTCGTCACATAAACGCCAGCTTTGTGGCTTTTAATGAATAAAAATTACTTTAATTAATATTGGATATCAAGACACAGGTAATCTGTGCGATCTACACACAGGTAACCTGTGGATCAGCGTGAATTTTATTATAATTTATTCCTAAATAGTTGCGAATACCCTTCCTTTCTTATTTCGAATAGAAGAGTACCGAATATTTATTTATCAATTTATATTATTTGTAGTTTAGACATTAGAGCAGATAACGCTACGTTAGAGTTCGGATTGCGTGAAGGTATATTTGGTTAACGCAAGTCGCTGCAGGTATTACTTTTCTAAATTTTAAAAAATTTACAACAGTACGGTTGGCTGGAACTCACAGAGGTCCCGCACTCAATGTTGCAATGGGCACTCACACAGTTATGCAAATCTAATAGACATAAGTGTTCTGCATCCTTAGCTAGCAAACTGAATGAATTTGGACTAAGGCATGGGTGATAGACTAACGACCTATCAAGTTTAGAAAGTCTGGCGAGAACTATAAGACCCCCGAAGGATAAACCATAGACAAAGAAAATGTGAAGTCAAATGCGGGTGTCTCTCTAGCAATAACTATGTAGATTTCTGGTATAATCGAGCTGTAAGAACTGCGAATTTTTCTGTGCCGCACAATTAATCATCCAACACGCCGCAACCTACCGCAAATGGAATGCGATAGAACAAGCAGTATCCAGAAGTCAAGACTGCTATCGGGGCTGCAACTGAATAGTCCTACAACCAATAACCTGTAGAATATTACGTTAAGCTGTAATAAATAAAATAATTTAATTTAAAAATTTATATTAAATTCAATAAACACCAAACAATTACCACTGTGAAGGATTTTCGATAGTTTTCTAATAAAAAAACAAAAATCATAACCCACCATAAAAAAAGCATGTGCGACTTGTGAAATTTGGGAATGTAAGCAGCAAAAAATTTGAACCGATTTCGCCCGATTCAATTATTTTTGATACTTGCGATGGCAAAAATGCACTAAACACAAGTAAAATATTTGACACAACACAATCGCAAAAAGTATATTATACACCGTGTACGTATACGAAACGCACATCGCACATAGCACATTTTTTGGACTGAAATACATGTCCTGATAACGAAATCTCGCGGTTTCGTTACGACATGATTACATGAACAAATAAAATATTACAAATTAAAAAATATATATGTACATTTTTACGAATAAAATAAAATAAATTTAACATAAATTAAATAAATCAAATTTGATTGTCATTAATAAAGTTATATACTTTTTAATTTATTTTTGTGAACTTCTAAAAAAGCGATTAGAAAAATCATTGTTTTGCGATAATTCACATTTAAAGTTTCTTTTGAAGAAACTATTTAATATAAATCCTTTAAGTCGATAGATAATTTAATTTTCTATCAAATAATAGGGTTTAGGTACGAGTATATTAAAAAGTTTCTTCAAAAAAATTTAAATGAGAATTATCGCAAAACAATAATTTTTCTTATACGCTACTTCATTACTAAAGAGACAATAGCTGTATTTTGTTGAGAAAAAATTAATTCGAATTATTTTGGAATTAATTTGACACCAACAAAATAGACATGGAATTATTTTTTGCGGTTATTTTTTATTTTACGTGTTGGCAGTACTAACATAATCGTCAAATATTTAAGTATTTTTTTTTTACTTACGCAGTGCAAATGCAAATAACTAGAAAAAATATATTAGTATATATCAGTTATAACAAAATGGAGCAAAATCGGAAAAATGTGTTGCAAGTACTTAGTATAAATACTATCATATGTAAATATACTTGTGCAAACTACAACAAAACGCTACACAAACTACTTTCAAAACATTTTTTAAATTTTCATTCTAGGAAAATTTACAGTTAATTTAATTTTATTCACAATTATTTGTGCGCACAAACATATTTAGTTGCATTGGTCAGGGAAGAGCTTCGATTTGAACTTGCGAGGATTTATCAGCATGCGTAAGATGATTGCAACCTAGCAAGACCAAACATTCTAGTTATTAAAACTGTGTGGTCTAAGATTCTAGGTGATCTCTTACGAGATGTCAAAGAGGCGTAGTAAAAACTGTTCATGGGTAAAACAAAAATATTTAAATTTAGTTATTTATTATTTCTTTTACATTTTTCTATATTGCACAAATCATTATGAATGAAAACTTGAGTAACGAAATGATATCAAATTAAATTATCTGTAACTTTCCTAGAATTAAAATTTAAAAAACGATTTTAAATTCTTAACGGTACAAAAACGAGTATATCCTGTAATTAATTACATATGTATTTGTAAATTTTGAATTGTTTAGTGCCAAAAGGAGAACGTGGAATAGGATGGAGACTAGGACTCTTCTGGTTTATGCCATCCATAGAAAAGATGAGTTTAACCATGCCTTAAAAAGAAAAACGGTACATCAAAGTTTGGTGGAAGATATGACAAGTTCAGCCGTGTCTGTAAGCTTACGCAATATATTTTTTCTGTTTAACAATTTATGAAATTAAATTAATTTCTTGTAGAATACGCCATTCACAGAAGAGGAGATCAAAAATAAATTGAAAACTTTAAAGAGGGCTTATAAAGATGCGCTGGACAATAATTCCAAATCGGGAACCGGATATGGAGTAGAGCCCTACAAAGATTTGCTCCAAGAGCTTTACGATGCAGAAAGACCAGCTGAACTGTCAAAGTTCCATACTATTGCAGCTGGATCTATAAAATCACCAGTTCCAATAGTAAGGAAAGATCAGCGTATTTCATCCGAAGTCGCCGGTCCATCTACTTCGTACCAACTCCCAGTTAGAGCATCTCCGTTATTAGAAAGCCAAAGCCAAGAAGATGTGGATGATTTGATTGAAATATCTTTACCCGAGAATATTGAAAGATCGTTCCAATCACAAAAAAATACCAGGCCGCCCATGGTTGCAACTGGATCTATAAAAACACAAATTAGAACATCATATTTCATCAGTAGTCACCGGTACATCTACTTCGTACCAACTTCCAGTTACAGCATCTCCGTTATTAGAAAGCCAAAGCCAAGTTGACATTGGCGATTTAATAGAAGTATCCTTACCCGAGAATATTAAAAGGCCGTCCCAACCACGAAAAAAAAACAGACCGCCCAAGAAATCCGCTTTAGCTAAAAAGCTAGAATTATTCAAAAATAGAGAAGCAGCTAAAGACCAAAGAGACAAAAACAAACAAAAAAGGCATGAGGATTTCTTAAAAATGCATGAAGAACAAAGAAAATGGCATGAAGAAAGAAAGCAGTGGCACTGTGAATTATTGAATATTTTAAAAAATAATAATTAAACGATATTTAACTAATTTTTCTACCTAATTATAATGTAACTGAATTGAATTATTCAAAAATAAACACAAATAAATTTTAAAATGTTTGTATTTTTATTTTTTACAACAAATTTTTTGAAACCAAGTCATTTACTACTTGTTGTCGACGCTCTATTCGTCGATTATCCACCTCGGCTTGCTCAGCGTCCGGAAGGATATTGCTCGTATCATGAACTTCAACCGGCAGCACTTCATCCCAAGGGTCTTTAGCATTCATACATACATATATTTTGTAGAACACAGCATGCTACGATGATATTTTTTCACAATTCCCAAATCCCAGTGTTCGGTGAAATGTAAAAGCCTGCGAAAACGGCATTTCATCAAACCGAAGGCATCTTCGACGACGATTGTTGTTGGTGAGTGGATCTTATTAAATTTGTGCTGCTGTTCGCTTAAATTTCCTGTATCCTTGTAAGGTGGCACAATCCAAAAATTCGAAGGATATGCAGAATCTCCTAACAAAAATGTTTCATTATTAAACAATTCACCCCGAGAAGCGAGGCGAAATAATGGAGACCGTGTTAGCACTCGAGCGTCATGCATCGAGCCGGGCTCACCGCAGTATACGTCGATAAAGCGCTTTTTAGCATCTACCACTGCCTGCAGTAGAACACTGTAATAACCTTTTCTATTAAAATAAAATTCTGGATTTATAGATGGTTTTTTGATTTTGATGTGGGTGCCATCTATAGCACCCAACACGCCTCATATTCCTCCCATTAATTCGAAGCATACCGTTGTTTGTTGAATATGTTGAGCGGAACGTGGCCATACAATATAATCGTTCGCAACACTGACTAACCACGATGCAACCTTGTTGACAACATTCCATGCCGTGGAATCACTTATTCTAAAGAGGTGGCCCATTTCTCTGTAGGTAATGGTATTCGCTACATACCATAGAAATATATAGATTTCCTTTTTGGCTCCAACTTTTGGATTACCACCATGATTGTGGCTTGGACACATATTTGTTGACTGGTATAACTCTGAGAAAAAAAAATTAAATAAAGTAAATTGATGTAAAAACCATTCTGATTAAAATAAAATTACCTACTAACGTCGCAACCGTCTCTCGGAAAAGTCGGAAATGTCTCCTGAAGCTCTCGTCACTATAATTTTCAATCGTCTCCATAAAATTATGAATTTTTTCATCACTTGAACATGCCAAACGGAAATCATCAGAATCGGAAGACTCTGATGAGGATGATGCCAAATTAATTGGGCAAATTCCACCACTATCCATTATATTCTCGGCGATAGTCTATAAAAGAAAAAAATGGTTTTTATACATACATAGGTATATCTCAAGTTATTAAACCCGTTCATAAATTTCATATATCTTGGATTGTAAACAAAACAATCCAAAAATTGGAAACATATGTAATTATGGTTTTTATTTCGGTTTAAATACCTAAATATATTTACCTCGATAATTAGTTTTTTAGCCGGTGTTACCATTATAGTATTTTTTTTTTTAAATTATTTATTATTAATGAAAAAAATCAACTGGAAAAAATATTTGAAAAATATTTACTCACAACCCAAAATAAATTGACGCGTTTTGAATTGTAATAAATTTTCAAGACGACAACTTTTAAAACTAAAATAGAAAAATTTGTACATCTGGTGTCAGGTATCATAACTAAAATTAGGAATGAATTAAATAATTCGAATTAATTTTTGGAGTTATTTAATTCTTCTGCTTAATGCAATTGTTGTTGTAAATTTCTCAACAAAATATAGGTAATATTATGGTCGCAGCAGCAAGTATTTTTGAAATAAAAAACAACGAGCAAAAGGATCATAAATTATGTTTGTGTAGTGTAAGTGACTCAAAAAAATGAAATGGAAATAGGGAGCAGTGAAAATGGCACATATGTATACATTGATACAATATTTTTTTTTTTTTTTTTTTTTTTAATAATTTTATTTATGATAACAATAAAATTTTTTTACAAAGTAACTAGTCATTTTTGACTAACAGCGTTTGACTCTGACAATATAATAATAAAGCACTCATATGTGTTCTTTACATAAAGTGTTGTTTTGGTTGATGTTGCATTGTGCGGACTATTCAGGCAACTCAAAAGGTTTTAGTCTTTTGAGTCTTCTTATTATACCCTCTTGATGAAGAAGTCTTGCAGCTTCGATGTTAGGGTGATGATGGAGCCTCTCCTGGTGTTTTTGAGCACATTTCTTTATTTCACTTGCGACTGTGTCTATTCCGAGATCTCTATGAAGGTCACTATTACGAGTGTACCAAGGGGCATTTACAATTCCTCTGAGGACTTTATTTTGAAATCGTTGAACTATCTGTTGATTGCTGATTTTGGTGCATCCCCATAGTTGGATACCATATGTCCAGACCGGCTTGAGTACTTGTTTATAAAGCATAAGTTTATTATGAATGGATAACTGAGAGTTTCTTCCAATTAACCAGTACATTTTTCTATATTTTAACTGAAGCTCTTCTGCTTTCTTTTTCACGTGTACTTTCCACTTTAACTTTGCATCAAGGTTCATACCAAGGTATTTTGCTTGATTGGCATGTGGTACGGAGATATTATTGAGAGTCACAGGTAGTGGTTCTATTGATCTATTAGTGAAGTTAATGTGAGTAGACTTCGATTCATTCACTTTAATTCTCCACTTAGCTAGCCAATCTTGTATATTATTTACGGCTATTTGTAGTTTGAATGTGACTTCACCGATTGTGTCACCAACAGCTAGAATTGCAGTGTCATCTGCAAACGTGGCGATAGTTGTATTGCTCGTCTGCGGTATGTCGCTAGTAAACAGCACGAAAAGGAAAGGCCCTAAGACACTCCCCTGCGGGACTCCTGCTTTAGCTTCTTTAATACTGGAGTAAACTCCTTCCTGTTTAACTCTAAAATATCTCCTTTTCAGGTATGACTTTAGCAGTTCGCAATACTCAAATGGCAGAGTTTTCTCCAATTTAAATATTAAACCATCTAGCGAGACTTTGTCAAATGCCTGCGCTATGTCAAGAAATATGGCTGAACAAATCTTTTTTTCCTCTAAGGATTTTTCTATTATATCTGTTATTCTATGGACTTGGTCGATTGTGGAGTGTTCCTCTCTAAATCCAAACTGATGGGACGGAACAGCTCCTGATTTTACAACTTCTGGTTTAATTCGTTTTAATAACAATCTCTCAAATAGTTTTGACATAGTTGGAAGAAGTGATATTGGCCTGTACGAGGCCAGTTCACTTGGTGGCTTACCTGGCTTAGGTATCATTATCACTTCCGCAAATTTCCAAGATAGAGGGACATAACGGAGTCTGAAGGAAGCATTAATTATGTCCGATATTTTTTTAATAGCTTTATTAGGTAGTTGTTTTAGAATCTCTCCAGTTATCAGGTCATATCCTGGTGATTTTTTAAGTTCTACATGGTTCTTTATTACTTGTTTTACTTCTTTAGCATTAGTTAATGGAATTTCCTGTCTCAGGATAGTTGTTTGGTTTTCGAACAATATATCCTGTTGGTTAAGTGTTGTTAAATTTGGCTGAAAGGTACGCTCGAGATGATCCGCGAATTTTTCTGCTTTTTCTTCTTTGCTTTTAGCCAGATGACCATTATTTGTTCTTATTGGTGGTATATGCATAACTGGCCTTTTCAAATATTTGGTTGCTTTCCACAATGAATAATCACTACTTTTATCATAGGTAAGAGATTGTAGGTATGAATTTATTGATTTATTTTTAAATTCCCTTATTTCTCTACGTATTCGTTGTGTTAAATTATTTAATCTATTTTTGACGGTTGGGTCTCGTGTACGTTGCCACTCCCTACGGGTACTTCTCTTCTCTATAACTAGTGATTTAATTTCCATTGGATAGCATTTGCCAGCTATTTTTTTGTTTGTTGTGTTAGTACTTTTCCACGCCGCTACCTGTATATCCTTGACGAGCTTCTCCACCTCCTGTTCTAATGTTTCTTCTGATGAAAGTTGTGTGTTTAAAATGATGCTATTGTTTAGTTCATTCCTGAACTTTTTCCAATCAGTATATTTATTTGTTAACAGTGGCTGTTTATCATTAGTAATTATTGTATCACTTATTATCATTAAAATAGAGGAGTGGTCAGATGTGGAGTCCAATCCTTCCTGCACTTGTATATAATCAACCGGGATTTTTCTTGTTATAAAGAAGTCAATTAGGTCTGGTATTTTATTTTGATCACTGGGCCAATAAGTTGGTTTTCCAGTAGAATGCCAGTTGCAGTTGTATTTAATTATTGCTTGATGAAGCTCTTTCCCTTTAGTTGTGGTTAGTCTTGATCCCCAGTCAGTATGTTTAGCGTTGAAGTCACCCCCGACTACAAATTTTTCACCGAGCTGCTTGAAGAACTGAGTATAAGCATTCTCTTTGATGTTATATCTAGGTGGGCAATATATTGCGGATACCACTAACTTGTGGTTGCGGGTATTAATGCTAACGCTAATTGCTTGTATTTCATCACTTTCAAGTTTTTGTTGCAGATGGTATTTAATATCTTTTTTTATAATCACGGCACTGCCCCCTCGTGCATTATTATTAGGATGAACTGCTGAGTGAACTTCGTAGCCGCGGATTTTTATATGACTTTGAGTAGTAAGGTGTGTTTCAGATAATAAACATATATCTATTTTTTCTAAATCAAGAAATAGTTGTATTTCATTTTGTCGTTGCAATATACCATTGCAGTTCCATGCAAGAATTTTTTAATTATTTGCCATGTTTTTCGAGTAGAGTGAGCCTTTGTAGGATTGATATAAGGGCTTTTTCTTGTTTTTCTTCTTGTGAACTAAGTCTATCAAGAATATCTTGTAGTATTTTATTAGTTTGGTTATTATTTGAATCATTTAATAAAAGAGAACTATGTTGTCTTCTCGAACTTCCAGTAGATAGTACATCAGCAAATGTTACATTTGGATTAGTTCTTGATGGCTGGATTAATGTTTGGTGTGGCCTTAAATTTGTAGGTATTCTTGTTGAGGCTGAGTTAATTTCTGGCCTGGAACTTATTGAAGTGTCCCTTGTTTTGTTGCGAATTTTTTGCAGCTCTTTTATAACAATGCAACCTCTGTAGTTGGCTGGGTGTGTCTCTCCACAGTTAACACATTTTGGTGGGGTGTCTTTTAGTTTCGTACATTCAGCCGTACGGTGTTTTCCTACACATTTCACGCATCTGGGCTCCTTATTACAAAAGTTTTGCGTGTGTCCGTAGACTTGGCACTTTTTGCACTGGGGGATCAGCTTAGATTTTTTAACTGCTTCTATTTGCACTTTCATATGGAGTATTTCGCTGATTGCGTAAATATTTTTAATGTCTTCTGTTCTTTCAAAAGACAACATATATAATGGAAGAGGTGTTTTGTCACCTCTTTTAAGCAGCTGTGTAACTTCTTTAATTTTGTATTTTTTCTCCAAAAGATACTCTTTTATCTCTTCTGGTTTGCATGAAGCGTGTAGCTTCCTAGCAATGACTTTGGTTTGCCTTGTCTGCTTATCTTCGTAGGAATACCACGCTGTCTTTTCTTCGTTAAGAGCTCCTGTTAACTTTCTATAGCTATCACTGTCTGTGACATTTATTTTGATATCACCACTATTTAACGCTGTAGCTTGAAACTTTATATGATTGTTGTCCATGATGTTTCTAATACTCTGATAATTATTGCAATTAGATATTATTACTGGAGGTAGCCGTGGCACTTTTTTCTCTAGTTGTACATTCTTACTTCCGGTTGGGAGTTCATTACTTGATCGTTTCTGTTCCGACGGAACCTGAGCTTTATCCTCCTGTTGCACGTGCCTACTTCCGGTTGGAAGCTGCTCAACTGATTGTTTCGAATCGGGTGAAATCTGTGGTGATTTACTCATCTTACGTTTCTTATTTTTTTTGTTACGGTTCAGAATCCATCCCGTTTCTCTATTGAGTTCTTCCTCGTCTGTTTCATACATAACCTCTATATGATCATTGGTGTTGTTTATCTTAGTGGTTTCTTTCTCAGACATTACTGCATTTAGAGCATCTTTTAACTCCTTGTTTTCTCGCTGTAAGTTTTTGAGGTCTTTGTTTAGATTTAACGTTAACTTTTCTATTTCGTAAATCTTATTGCGCAGTTCTGCGTTATCCCTTTCTAAGGTGTTCGCTATTGGTGGTGGTGATCTACCCACCCTAGATTGTTGTTTAAATGGGTTGGGTTGCCCAACCGGGCTGTTAAACAATGATTGGCTCACCCCAGAATCCTTTGAGCCAGCCTCGTTAGAGGGTGGATTTGCCAGCTGATTAGCTGGGTTACCACCTGGGGTACAATTTCCTGAATCAGTTGTACTCATTGTTTATTTTACTGGTCATAAAGCATCTACCACTCTGACCAGTACGAGTTGGTAGTGGGTCTGGTTTGAGAAGATCATTTACTAAATTCTCGATAGTCAGTTATACCGCCGTGTCTCGGTCGCCAGAGCCTCGTTAGTTATCTAGCAGGGTGCACCACGTGCAGGTGAGGATGACATTTGGACTATTTGTAGACCAATTACTTAAGCCCCCTTTCCCACCCCATTGATACAATAGAAAATAATAATTCTAAAATTGGTTTTGCTATTGCTGAGTTTGGTTGTGGGGGGTTCACGTTACCGTCTTTCCAATTGCTGTGATTTTACGGTCAACATTGCACCCTAATAGAACCGCTCTTTCTAATTTATTTTACTAATAGAAACAGAAAAAACGTTTCACGGGTTTTCATTAACTTATTTTTCTGCGACTATAGAAAATACTCAATTTACACAAGTCTCAAAAAAAAGGAGAAAAAAAGATTACCAGCTTATAAAATTTTTATAATTTCATTTTCAATTTTCAAAAAAAAAAAAACCAGAAGATTTATTTCCTTGGTTTTTTTTTGATTAAAATAATGTTAGAATACTTAATTTGAACTAAAAACATAATTTTGGTAAAGTTTCTCTTACATCACTTAGGAAAGTCAAGTACATAAAATGGGTCAATACTGTTGAATATATTATCACTAGAACTACCAACCGATGATGTTATTGATGAGAATGTTAATATTTTTTTGGAAGTTTATGATGAATTTTAACATAATTTATTTATTTATTTTATTTATTATTTTATTTTTATTCATCCAACCATTAATTACATAACATTAAATTACAAAAAAATCAGTACACTATTTTTAAAAACTAAAATATATTATACAATAGTTAAGTAATAATTCTGTGGTGAAAAGGTAAAGTATCTTATCTCGATTTTATACAATTTTCAGGAGAGCAAAAAAACGATTAAAATAAATCTGTGAAAAAATATACGACTATATAAACAAGTTTTTCCAGGGTTTTCGGAAGATGATGCTAAGCATTTTTTTTTTAAAGTATTAGTTACTTTAAAATTTATTAGAGTAATTAAAAAAATTAAGAAAAATCCAAACAGGTTATTTTACGTTTACCATTTTATTAAAATAGCTTATCTTATTTCACTTAAGCTATTTTTCCAAATTTTTATACATATTTCAATAAATCTTAATAGGACATAAGATATTTTGAAAAATTCAATTTATTAAAAAAATTATAATTAAGATACAATCCAACTGACTGTTAAAAAATGTTCCATTAATTAAAAGAAATTATTACATCCAAATTCATTTAATTTTAATAGTTTTTAGGTTGAGACTTCAAATTAACTTCCAACAGTACTGAATCGTCTTAGTCTTCGGAATCAGATCCTTCAGCTAAATCTGGGTCAATATCTGGCAAAGCATCAGTTTTCAAATCAGAATAAAATTTGTGAAACTCCTTACTAATAAGTGGTAGCATATCCAATAAGTCACTCTTCTTTTTCTCACTTATTTTTACTGGAGCTGGATAACATAATTTCAAATCGTTTCGAGATATATTATTAATCCCTCGGCGATAAATGTTTAATAATTTAAATTCGGCTTCCCGGCATAAGGTCGTTTTATATTCTATATGTACTAGTTTGCGCGTATAACGCAACCATTTCACATTTTGCCAAACAAATTTCTCTCCTAGAAAAATAAGATTAATTTATATTTGAATAGTATACCAATGAAGAATAATTACCGTCTGTGTTAGTTTTTCTCCACAAAAACTTTTCCTTAATTAAAGCAGAGAAATTGTAAAATTTATCTCTAGTAATCTCTGACACAAAATATTTTGAATTAACCGAACGAATGAAATTATACCAATCTCGTGGATGGTGAATTGTAGCTGTTGTCTTCATTTTTTTTTTTCTATTGCCGCGTGCACCGTATCACACTCCATATGCGTGTGGCCTGGGACGAGAAATTTATGATATATTACCTCCAATTGAGGTAAAGTTTGAATCAAAACTTGAAACATTGCGGTGAGGAAGGAGTTTTTATTTTGCCCAGCACAAGAATCGCTGTACAGGACTAAATGTGTAATTTCAGGTGGCACTTTCAATAAATGCTCAAATAAACATTAGGCAATTTCATTGCCACCTCTATTACCCTCTGCTTCATGCCACATCATGTTATAAGCACTGTTCTGTTCTGCTTCGTGAATAGTTAAATTAAACGTCCAAAGTTGTCGTTTATAAAAGCTGACTGATGTTCGGAAAAATGGTGTGGGTAGGCATTGTTGTAAATCGAATGTATAATTTTTCACAGTTATATTTTGTTTAGCATTCAGTTGATCGTCTCGTTTACTTGTATAAGCATTATTGGCTTGTTCTAAATGTTCATTCTTCTCGGATATTAACTTTAATTTATAATCCTCATTTTCTGAGCATTTAATTTGCATTTGTAACAATTCACATTTATTGCAAACTTATTGTTTTGGAAGAGATCCATTTTGTGTGTGCACTTTTATCACTTATTATTAATAAAAATTTTATAAAAATAAAATGAAATAAAACAATGAATATTTTTTTCTTCTTAAAGTGATAATTTTAAAATTTTTATATATTTTTTACATATACACGGACTAGTTTCGAGCAACCAAGCTCTTTGTCAACAGTCTTAAAATATGTCTAAATTTTAATGTTGAAGGTTTTGCCCTATTTATAAATTAGCTCGTATATTGCGTTAAAAGGCATTCGGTCATTTAGTAGTTTTGGATTTCGCCTGTAGTTTGTAAAATCTCCTACTCTTCAGCTCTGTTCAATTTTTCCCCTTTTGGGCATTCTGTGTAAAATTTCTACATTATTGTCGAAGCTGGAACAATTGTGGTGTTTTTGTGTCAGATGTTGTGCGAAGTTAGACGTTTTGTTGGGTTTTCCTATTTGTTTCATATGTTCAACAAATCTTGTGGTGAAATTTCGTCCAGTTTGGCCTATGTAGAACATGTCACAATCATCGCATTTTAATTTGTATACCCCTGATTGATACTCGTTATATGCTTTGTTGGTGTTGATGAGGCGTTCTAATTTGTTTGACGTTTTGTATGCTGTTTTGTATTCGTATTGTGTGAAAATTCTGCGTGTTATATTGAATGTGGTTGTGTCATACTCTAACGTGATGTATTTGTGGTTGTTTACTCTCTCCGTGATCAATGTTGTGAGCGATCTTAAATATTCTTTTCTTCTGAATCTGTCATTCATATCATCAATCATTTTGTCTTTGTATCCATTACTGGTTGCTATGTGTTTTATAATTTGTATTTCGTTTTTGTAATCTGTATTGTTCATAGGAATGTTGTTTAATCTGTTAATCATATGGTGATATGCTGCTGTTTTGTGTTGTTGGGGGTGGTTCGATGTGTGATGAATAGTGTGGTTGGTTTGGGTGGGTTTTCGATAAACTTTGAAGTTGTGATTATTGTTGTTTTTTGTGATGGTGATGTCCAGGAAATTGATCTGGTTATTATCTTCTGTCTCTAAAGTAAATTTGATGTTTGGATGAAGATTATTTATGTAATTGTGTAATATTTTTAGTTGTCTTGTGGTGCCGGTGAAGAGGATTAAGATGTCATCGACATATCTGTACCAATATGTTATGTGTTTTTTTGAGTTGTTTAATTGGTTTAGGATGAATTTTTCTTCTAGATTAGTAATAAATATTTCAGCAAGTGTGCCCGATAATGGATTACCCATGGGTAGACCCCTCTGTTTGTTTGTAGTAAATGGCGATTGTGCGTGAAATAATTCTGCGAAGTTATTACTTTTATTATATTTATGGCTTGAACTATTTCTGTTTTTTGAATCTTTTTGTGTGTTAATAATTTGTGTGATGATGTCTATTGTTTCTTTAATCGGGATATTACCATACATGTTTTGTGATGTCAAACGAAGCTAATTTTGCATTGTTTGTGATGTTGATGTGTCTTATGTTGTCTATTAGTTCAATGTTGTTTTTTATGGACGTTTGTACTTTTTATGTTTAGTCTATTATTTAAATAATTGTTCATATGTTTGGATAACTTTATATGCTGGTGCTGTTCTGTAATTGATTAATGGTCTTATAGGTGTTCCTTCTTTGTGTATTTTGGGAAGACCTTTAAGTTTTTGGTGCTGTGGGTTGAATCATTTTTAGTTTGAATTTGTTTCGTGTTTCAATTACTTTGTCACTTTTGTTTATTACGTTGTTCACTTCAAGTTTGTATGTGGTTGTTGGGTCAATGTTGAGTTCCTGTATATTGTTGTCACTGATGTATTTCGCTATTTTTTTCATCATAT
>CATQIW010000330.1:32500-40000 GCA_958295665.1 Tipula vernalis | reverse complement strand
GATTCTTACATCATTTTTAGAGGAAGTTCTGGAATATGGCCAATTATGAAGGAACTCGGTTATTTCTTGACCGAATATGATGACATTCAGTATATGCACCAAAGTATCACACTAAAACCTGCTAAAATTCTCTCTTTAGAAAGCCTGCTACATTGTATTACTATTGCTGTAAAAATATGTATACTGCTGAATGTATAAGTAAAATAACAGCGTATATAAATACGGTTGTGATTACAGTGTAAAAAACATAAACCAATCGCATACTACGAAATGAAAAGAGAGTAAAAGGTATTAAAACAAAAAAAAATAGTCATGCGCGTGACTGGAGATTAACGAATAAGCCATTTCCATTCTTGTTTGCAAATTAGAAATTTTTATTGCAAATTGTTTTATTAGAAAAAAAACATAGGTAACCGCGGATTTTATCGTCCCAGGCAACGGCCCCTAATTCGCTTCGTGTAGTCTGTCCGAACTTCTTATGAATAACGATTAAATACTTGTGTAACTCTGTTATATATTTACCCCATATATATATATATATTTATAATTCAAAAAAAAAATTCAAATTTTTTTTTCTGTAAAATGTTAATTACTTACGGTTTACTATGAAAACCTTAACACTTTGTAACGACTGAGCGTTACAGATTTGATGTTGTATGGCGGTGCGCAATGACGTGGAATAACATGAAAACAGAGAAGATCGTGGAGTTGAGTTTGTGAGTGAATGCCCACTCAACTACCGTGTGAGCGCGGTGATTTTGCGCATAAATGGTTGATGGGGAAATTGACGATGTTGAGTTGCCATCTGTCGATTATTGATAAAGGTGCGTTGCGGTTCTTGTACTAAACGCATTTTACATTCGCGCGCTGCCGACTAATTCAATTTTTTTTGACAAGAAACAAATTGAACAGAAAAAGTTTCTTTTTGATTGAGAGCTTGGAAGAGGAAGACACGAGGACAGAGGAAAAAAAATTACACATGCTGATTTGATTACTGTGAAATTAGTGATAATAAGTGGTACAAGTGATACGGAAAAATACATAAATTGCGGTAATTTGTGCAATTAATTCATGGGCGTGTGCAAGCGGTGTCGTAATTTGTGCAATTAATTCATGGGCGTGTGCAAGCGGTGTCTTGGCGAATACCACGCGTTTGTCAATTTTTTTTTTTTGGTGTGTATTTGTATACTGTACAGGAATATTATATGAATAATTTTGTTTAAACGACAAGTAAACGAAAAAAAAAGAAAAAAAAAAAAAACAAATCCGCCAGCGTTTCTGTATACACATCTATATGTATGTATGTATGTGGATAATTTGTGTGTCAATAATCCAGTGCCTCAAACGAAGAAAAACAAAAAAAATACAGCGCATTGGACGATTCGGTATTCGTGCGTACATACCAATTGAAGTCATCCTGCGACGGTTCCTGCGACGTTTCCAGTGTGTAAGCAAATCCAGCTTGACGGCAGTAAAAATACTGTGGCATCGAATCATAAGCGATATATCTTTTTCATTTATTTAATTTATTATTATTATTATTATTAGTATTAGTATTATTATTATTATAGGTGTCATTAACGTTATATATTTTTTTTTGTTACACAAAATTCTAATCTTTCTGTGTGTGTGTGTGTGGTGACATTCGGCCAACAGGTGCGGTGTTACGCTTGTTTTTTTTTCATTCTAGAGTCCAGTGGCGGGTTCGGTGAGCTCAAGGAACTCTTCACGGGACAACGTTGGAGCGCATTTTTTTTTTTGTTTATATAAGCTAAATGTAATGAATAGATTTAGCCTTAATCTTTCCTTTGGTCAGCATTGTGGGCACCGGAAGATTGGAAATGAGTGACATTGCTTTTCATATTGATTTGTATAGAGTAGCGAGAAAAGTAAAACAAATAATTTCTATTGTACTAAGGTCTTTGACCAAACAAAATTTATTAATTAAAAACAAAAATAAATTTCTAATGTATTTAAATATTAATTCAAATATGTGTTGGTAACTTTATTGTATTCAGGGGGATGAACATTCGTGTGTTGAACGCGGGCGGTAAAAGGGTAAAAATTAATTTATTTGGTTTCAGATACGGCAGCAAATGAAGTTTTACGAGACACCACCAACCTTCACCCACCCCAGACTGAGCAATAGCCGACAAAAGCTGCAGGTGGTGATCGTAAAATGTCTGTTGGCGAAATACAATCCAAGTTCGGTGTGCGTGCTGAATGTTAACCAGCATGGGAAAGCGATTGGGGATGTGAGGATCAAACTTCCCACTCCCTTAGTTGATTGAGGCATCCGGCTTTGACTGCACCTTTTCGTCACAGTGGCGCCCAAGCAAATAATGGTAAAAAGACGGCAAATACAAGGTAAATGGCAATAATATTTTCATATCAGGTCAGTTTAACTTTTGGTAATTTTTTTCTCTAAGTTAACATATTCGTGATCAGTAGTATCGGTTGTAATACTTTGATTCTACCGGCGTAATGTACGCATATGTGACTTAGCTATTCAATTTTTTTTTCTCGTTTTTTTCTCATTTAATTCAAATCAATTTTTTTTTTCTATAATTGAGTGTTCTGTGTGTGAGTCAATCAACTTCAATATCACTATTCTATCCATGAATCGTTGAGTTTGAAGCATATGATATGATTCTCCAAGAATAGCGTCAATTTCTGATGATTATGCATAGTAAAAGTCTCATAAGCACTTTGTTTTCTGTAATTATTCATATGACTGCAATGTGTGTGAGACATCTATGTTTTTTTTTAATAACTATTGAGCCTACAACCATATCTCTGATAAAAGATAGATTTGTTTGTTGGGTAATTGATAGAGATTTAGAGTTCAGTTCATGTTTATACAATAGAACTTAAAATTTAAAGTGGAATTTTATTTTCGTCCGTATCAACTTTGTTCATCCCCTGAATACTTATGTCAAAATAATTGTTTCGGGAAAAAAAAAGAATTTTTTTTTGTGTTTACAATATTATAATTTTTTTTCATTATATTTTTTTCTTATATATATAACAATTTATTTAACCTTTACAGGGTCTTATTCACTGTATAGGTTATTCTTTTCATACTTGTTTAGTATTGTTTAGTAAAAATTTTTTTTTGTATTGAGTTTTTTTTTCAAAATTAAATCATGAATATCAGGCGTTTGGAGAACGACGAGTTCCAAATTGAATTGGAAATTCGCGGCATTCCGTTTACATCGCAGGCCATAGAATTATTATCTGCGAGATTGGATGAAGAAAGGAGATTTCCTACTCTCACCCCGAATCAACCACACCGCAGCGCTGTGCGAAATAGTCCACACGAGGTTAAAATGTGTATTCTAAAATTAAATCGTATCCAAACGGCCTTGGCAGCAGACAGCATAACTCATGAGCAACTTGAATCATGTCAGTCCCGTATTTTGCATATTCAAAGTCGTCTTAAACGGTTGAATAATGCTAACCTGGATACCCCAGAAGTAGGTGAACTTTTAGGGCGTATAAATCAAATTAATGAAGGTTTAAGAGACGCATTGTTTAGTGGTGATTTTACACAATCTGTGTCACATAATTCGAATTTTTGTCATGAACGACCCGTAGAAGAATCCCAAATTTCATCTAATTTTCGAGACCAACCCAAAGTCGGTAATAGCTCTGTGTTTGCGACACCGCAATATGATCCAATTGTACGTCCACCCCGTAACAGTTCGGCAGTACCGAAGCCATTAGAGCAAAACAATACTTCTAATCAAAGTAACGATCCAAATCACATGATTCCACAACTGATGGTCAGTTTAGATACCCTGTTGAATAACTTCAATAATAAATTGAATCTGGTTACTCGAACAAATGTGAATGGTAATAATCGGCAAAATCATGACAGAAGTGATGACCGCGCATTAACACATACGCTGTCTTCATGGAATCTTAAATATCGAGGCATATCGTCAGATATACCCATAGAAAATTTCGTGTTTCGAGTGGAACACATGGCAAATGCATCTAACATACCCTTAGATCGTCTAGTGGAGATCGCTTCCTGTTTTCTCGCTGATAACGCTTTAGATTGGTATTGGACCTTTCGGCAACGACACTCTAATATGTATATCAGTTGGCAATGTTTAAAACATTATCTAATAGATCGATTTCAGATCCAGTCTAATGAGCGGCAGGTAAAACGTATGTTAGAACAGAGGAAGCAAAAATACCCTAAAGAAACATTTGTTGAGTTTATGGACGAGATCCAAAAGATCGCTTTACAGTCAAAAACTCTGATTCCGGATGCTGAAATTCTGTCGATCCTAATGAATAATATGCGTCCAAGATTAAGGGAAAAGTTTGTTGATCGAGAGTTTCAGTCCATAAACCAACTGGCAAGCGAATGTCGTCGAGTCGAGCATTTATGGCAAGAACTTGGAATTTACCCAGAAGCCGGCTTCGCCCCGAAGGATCGATTTGTCCATGAAGTAGAATCTTTTGAGCTTAACAGGACTAGCACAAGTTCTAATCGTCAGTTCGCTGACACGGCTAACTCGGTAATGACAGGTGCTAATAATATTAACGCATATCGCGTTCCTGCTCAGCAAGAGAACATCACGGCTTCTTCAGCATTAGCAATCCCAGTGACGTGCAATCCAATATGTTCGCCATCACAGAATGTTTATCAGTCCCATCCCATTGGCAATTATGACGCTGAATTGTGTGCGATTAATAATTACCAACGCATTGGCCAGAACTCTTTCAATAACCAAAACCAACCGAAGTTGCCATATGTTAATCGTTTGTGTTGGAATTGTAAGAATCCAGGTCACTATTTCCGTCGGTGTAAAGTTCCCCTTAGGAAGTTTTGCTTGACTTGTGGAAAAGAAAATGTGTCTTATGCTGAATGCGTAAATTGCAATTCTTCAACCCAGGGAAACTGGCAAAGGAGGGAATGGATATCTCGGGAGTCCAACCCTCAACACTCGAGCTTCCCGACCAAAAACATATTATTCGAAGATGCGGCATCCAACACAGATCCGGAACTTCGCAAACGTCAAGGAACATAAAATTTTCAAGTAATTCTTTTTCCCAGTTCTCTAATAAATACAATTCATCTGCCCCTAACAGTAAAAGTTCATTTCACCGAGCATGGTTATACTTTAAGGAAAAAAGAAAAATACGCAAACTTATTTGTAGTTCTTTGATATCCACCGAAATTGATGGTCGTCCTTATGTAACCGTGGATATTTTTAACCAACCTATACAAGGTCTCCTTGACTCAGGAGCGAATGTTAGTCTTCTCGGTAAGGATTGTGAGAAATTATTGTCAATTGCTGGACTTCAATTTCATCATTCGCCCTCTTCAGTCGCTACTGCTAATGGAGCGGCAGAACGCATATTGGGTTATATAATGGTAAAGATTCGTTTTCACAACCGAGAAAAGCAACTTCGCTTATTTTTAGCACCAAATTTATCACAATCTTTGTATCTCGGAATGGATTTCTTTAAACTATTTGATATCAAAATCCAGGTTGATGAATTACACGTACCACCTCCGCCTGATGATTTACCTGATGGTGATAATCTTGTTGAACCGGTAGATTCGCTTCTTAATGATCTTTCACCCCAACAGCAAGAGGATTTAAAAAAAGTCATTACAATGTTTCCTTCTTCAGTCCACCTGGGTCTAGGACGTACAAACCTTGTGAGCCATTCGATAGACACCGGGCAAGCTAAACCCGTGAAGCAACGTTACTACGCTGTATCGCCTGCTGTTCAGGCTATGTTGAACCAAGAACTGGACAGAATGATTGGTTTAGGTGTACTTGAAGAAAGCTCGAGTCCCTGGTGTTCACCAGTAACTCTTGTAAAGAAATCGAATGGCAAAGTGAGGTTGTGCCTGGACGCCCGAAGGGTTAACGACGTTACGGTTAAGGACGCTTACCCGCTACCTATAATTGATGGAATACTGAGTCGTTTGGAGAACACGAACTTCATATCCAGTTTGGATCTGAAGGACGCGTTCTGGCAAATACCACTCGACGATGATGCCAAATGTAAAACAGCTTTTACGGTACCGGGTAGGCCGTTATATCAGTTCACCGTGATGCCCTTCGGGCTTTGCAACGCACCACAAACTATGTGTCGATTGATGCACAGGGTGATTCCTCCTGAGTATCACGACCGGATTTTCGTCTATCTTGACGATCTTCTGGTCACAGCGAGTACCTTTGAGGAACACCTTGTGCTCCTGAGACGGGTAGCTGAGTGGTTGCGTAGGGCCAACCTCACTATCAATATAGAAAAGAGCAAGTTTGTGTTGAAACGACTAAAATACTTAGGGTACGTAATTGGTGAAGGTTGTATACGTGTAAATTTGGATAAAGTGCAGGCTATTCAGGATTTCCCACGCCCACAGACGGTAAAGCAATTACGACGTTTTCTCGGTATGTGTGGTTGGTACCGGCGATTTATTGCCAATTTTTCTTCGGTCTCTGCTCCGCTCACTGACCTCCTGAAAACTAAGGCTAAATTGACTTGGAACGACGAAGCACAAAATTCTTTCAAAATTTTAAAAGAGCGACTTACTTCCGCCCCAGTTCTGGTACATCCGAATTTTGAATTACCTTTTTTCATTCAGGTTGACGCTTCTTCCAGAGGAGTGGGAGGTGTGTTGTTTCAGAAGATTGGTGAAGCTGAACATCCAATAGCGTTCTTTTCTAAAAAACTAAATGGAACACAACGAAAATACAGTGTAACAGAACTAGAGTGTTACGCCGCCGTCCTCTCCGTTAAACATTTTCGACATTACGTCGAAGGATTCGAATTCACTATAATATCCGATCACGCAAGCCTCCGCTGGCTGATGAATATGTCGGACTTGTCAGGACGTCTAGCCAGATGGAGTTTGCAGTTACAATGTCATAAGTTTAATATTGAATATCGTAAGGGGCCGCTCAACGTTGTACCTGACGCACTCTCTCGCGCCTTTTGCGATACATTGTCTGGTACATCGAATCCTAATGATAGTAGTACGTGTTGGGTAGATATGAACTCTCCGGAATTTCTTGATCAGGAATACGTCGATCTGATTGGAAAATACCAAAATCTTGAGAATACCGTTTCTAATTTTCGGGTCGACCATGGTAAACTCCTAATATCTCGCGCTTATGGTATACGGTATACAGACACTGATATTTCGAACTGGAAATTAGTCATTCCGAAAGGTCTTGTCCCTGCGGTTATCAATTCGGCACACGTACCCACCTTCCTCGGGTCATATGGGCATTTATAAGACTCTCGAACGACTTCAGCGGCATTATTTTTGGTTCGGTATGGCTGAGGACGTTCGAAAATTTGTGAGTGATTGTTCCATCTGCAAAATGTCAAAAGCAGCCAATTGCACTTTACGACCACCAATGGGTGATCCATCAGTAACAACGCGTCCATTCCAGAAGATCTTTATTGATTATTTAGGTCCCTACCCGCGTTCTCGGAACGGAAATACGTGCATATTGATCG
>CATQIW010000330.1:0-5000 GCA_958295665.1 Tipula vernalis | reverse complement strand
TCCTCTAAAAATCATGTAAGAATCCCATTTCCATCGTACATACTGAATTTCATCATAATCTGTTAAAAAATAACCGAGTTCCTTCCTAATTGGCCATATTCCAGAACTTCATCTAAAAATCATGTAAGAATCCCATTTCCATCGTATATACTGAATTTCATCATAATCTGTTCAAAAATAACCGAGTTCCATCCTAATTGGCCATATTCCAGAACTTCCTCTAAAAATCATGTAAGAATCCCATTTCCATCGTATATACTGAATTTCATCATAATCTGTTAAAAAATAACCGAGTTCCTTCCAAATTGGCCATATTCCAGAACTTCATCTAAAAATCATGTAAGAATCCCATTTCCATCGTATATACTGAATTTCATCATAATCTGTTAAAAAATAACCGAGTTCCTTCATAATTGGCCATATTCCATAACTTAATCTAAAAATCATGTAAGAATCCCATTTCCATCTTATATACTGAATTTCATCATAATCTGTTAAAAAATAACCGAGTTCCTTCCTAATTGGCCATATTCCATAACTTCATCTAAAAATCATGTAAGAATCCCATTTCCATCGTATATACTGAATTTCATCATAATCTGTTAAAAAATAACCGAATTCCATCCTAATTGGCCATATTCCAGAACTTCCTCTAAAAATCATGTAAGAATCCCATTTCCATCGTATATACTGAATTTTATCATAATCTGTTAAAACATAACCGAGTTTGTTCCTAATTGGCCATATTCCAGAACTTCCTCTAAAAATAATATAAGAATCCCATTTCCATCGTATATATATATATATATATATATATATATATATATATATATATATATATATATATATATATATTATAAAATATTTACAAAATATTTACAAAATATTATATATATATAAAAAAAAAAAAAAAAAAAAATTATTTTTCCTTTGTATTTCATAATAAAGTATTAGACAAATAATGGAAACATCTAACCATCGAAAAAGTGTTAAGGTTTTCATAGTAAACCGTAAGTAATTAACATTTTACAGAAAAAAAAATTTTAATTTTTTTTTTTAATTATAATATATATATATATATATATATATATATATATATATATATATATATATATATATTATATATATATATATATATATATATATATATAAAAAAAAAAAAAAAAAAAAAAATATTTTTCCTTTGTATTTCATAATAAAGTATTAGAGAAATAATGGAAACATCTAACCATCGAAAAAGTGTTAAGGTTTTCATAGTAATACAAAGGAAAAATAAATTTTTTTTTTTTTTTTTTTTTTCAATGGTTCTGTTTTTTGTTTCTGTTGGCCTCTCCGTTTATTGTAGTAAGAAGAAAAAAAAAATATTTTTGAAAAAAAAATATTTTTAAAAATTTACCTTAAAGTAATTTAACAATGTTTACTTGGTATTATATTTGGTTAATGTGAGAATTTTATATCGTTAAGTACAAAATTCTTATTCACATGTAAAATATAAACGAAAAATTTGCAACTTTGATGATGCAAATTAAACGAATAAACGTAAGTTTATCATATGAATTGTATTGGTTTGATACTAAAATTAATACGAAATATTATAAATTAGTTCATAAAATGATTGACATTTTATGAGCAAAATAATAATGTACATTCTGGTTGATCCTGCCAGTAGTTATATGCTTGTCTCAAAGATTAAGCCATGCATGTCTAAGTACACACTCTCGAACAGTGAAACCGCAAAAGGCTCAGTATATCAGTTATGATTTATTAGATCGTATACATAGTTACATGGATAACTGTGGTAATTCTAGAGCTAATACATGCACATAATCACGGACCGCAAGGAACGTGTGCTTTTATTAGATTAAAATCAATCGATACATTAAGGTATATTTATATACTGTGTCGTTAATAAGATGAATCTGAATAACATGTAGATCGCATGGTCCAGTACCGGCGATAGATCTTTCAAATGTCTGCCCTATCAACTATTGATGGTAGTATCTAGGACTACCATGGTTGCAACGGGTAACGGGGAATCAGGGTTCGATTCCGGAGAGGGAGCCTGAGAAACGGCTACCACATCTAAGGAAGGCAGCAGGCGCGTAAATTACCCAATCCCAGCACGGGGAGGTAGTGACGAAAAATAACAATACAGGACTCAATCCGAGGCCCTGTAATTGGAATGAGTACACTTTAAATCCTTTAACAAGGAACAATTGGAGGGCAAGTCTGGTGCCAGCAGCCGCGGTAATTCCAGCTCCAATAGCGTATATTAAAGTTGTTGCGGTTAAAACGTTCGTAGTTGAACTTGTGTCAAGCACAGGTGGTACACCGTAACTGGGTTCGTACATCATCTTGATGCTATGACGTATTACTGTAGTGGCTTAAACGTAAGTTTATCCGCGTAATAAATCTAAATTAGTGCTCTTTACCGAGTGCTGGTCTAGAACAGTACAATTACTTTGAACAAATTAGAGTGCTTAAAGCAGGCCATTTGTGCCTAAATATTCTCTGCATGGAATAATGGAATAAGACGTCTGTTCTATTTTCAATTGGTTTTTAGATCAAGACGTAATGATTAATAGAAGCAGTTGGGGGCATTAGTATTACGGCGCGAGAGGTGAAATTCGTGGACCGTCGTAAGACTAACATAAGCGAAAGCATTTGCCAAAGATGTTTTCATTAATCAAGAACGAAAGTTAGAGGTTCGAAGGCGATCAGATACCGCCCTAGTTCTAACCATAAACGATGCCAGCTAGCAATTGGATGGAGCTACATATATGGCTCTTTCAGTCGCTTTCCGGGAAACCAAAGCTTTTGGGCTCCGGGGGAAGTATGGTTGCAAAGTTGAAACTTAAAGGAATTGACGGAAGGGCACCACCAGGAGTGGAGCCTGCGGCTTAATTTGACTCAACACGGGGAAACTTACCAGGTCCGAACATAAATGAGTAAGACAGATTAATAGCTCTTTCTCGAATCTATGGGTGGTGGTGCATGGCCGTTCTTAGTTCGTGGAGTGATTTGTCTGGTTAATTCCGATAACGAACGAGACTCAAATTTCTTAACTAGATGCCGGCAGGGTTATGGTGTAGAAACTTTGCAGACATTTTTGCCTCTGTTATACTATGCTTCTAACGGGGTGTGGTTTTAATACGTAAGAGTTGTCTGTAAGTGGAGTCATACCTGGTGGTTTGTCCTAATAAGACACTTGCTTCTTAAATAGACAAATTGCGTCTAGCAATATGAGATTGAGCAATAACAGGTCTGTGATGCCCTTAGATGTCCTGGGCTGCACGCGCGCTACAATGAAGGTATCAACGTGTCCTCCTAGTCTAAAAAGACCGGGTAAACCGCTGAACCACCTTCGTGGTTGGGATTGTGGACTGAAACTGTTCACATAAACCTGGAATTCCCAGTAAGTGCGGGTCATAAGCTCGCATTGATTACGTCCCTGCCCTTTGTACACACCGCCCGTCGCTACTACCGATTGAATATGTTAGTGAGGTCCTCGGAGGTGATCACCGTGATGCTTCTTGTGTTGTGGTTGTTTTACCAAAGTTGACCGAACTTGTATATTTAGAGGAAGTAAAAGTCGTAACAAGGTTTCCGTAGGTGAACCTGCGGAAGGATCATTAAAGTATTAAAGATCAAAATAATGAAAAAATTAATTTACCATTCCAGAAGTTCTAAAAATATAAATTTATCATTGATAATATTATATTAGAGATTAAAGTATTTCGCTTTTTGGATGGAAAAGACTTGTTTTTATTTCTAAACTTAAAAAAAAAAATCACTCTTAGCGGGGGATCACTAGGCTCGTGGGTCGATGAAGAACGCAGCAAACTGCGTGAAGTTATGTGAACTGCAGGACACATGAACATCAACATTTTGAACGCACATTGCGGTCCATGCTAATAGTATATAATACTCTGCTTGGACCACATATGGTTGAGGGTCACTAATATTCGCTAAATAAATTATTATTTAACAATTTTTGATATGTAAATATTTAATTATATTTACAATATTGTATTAAACAATGTTTGTGTAATAATAAATCGGTAAAAGACGCAAGTCATTTATGTAATAATTTATGATGTAGTTTTTAAAGTCCGTTTTATAATTAATAACAATAATTGTGACTTCAACTCATATGTGATTACCTCCTGAATTTAAGCATATTAATTAGGAGAGGAAAAGAAATTAACTAAGATTCCCTTAGTAGCGGCGAGCGAAATGGGAAAAGTCCAGCATTAAGTCCTTTTACTGATAACTGGTAGAATGGAAATTCAATGTAAAGGAGTATCTATCATCTTATGCATTTTGATTATATGTTCAAGTCCATCTTGAATGGGGCCATTTACCCATAGAGGGTGCCAGGCCCGTAGTGACTATAATCTTGTATAAGAAGATATCTCTAGAGAGTCGTGTTGCTTGATAGTGCAGCACTAAGTTGGTGGTAAACTCCATCTAAGACTAAATATAACCACGAGACCGATAGCGAACAAGTACCGTGAGGGAAAGTTGAAAAGAACTCTGAATAGAGAGTTAAACAGTACGTGAAACCACTAAGAGGTTAAACCCAATGAACCCGAACTTGTAAAAGAAGAGATTCATTGATATAATAATTGATTTTTCAATAAGTTATATTATGCACTTTTCTTCTATTATCGCATTGCGATGTGTTATCAATATACTACATTTGTAGATGTTTGTCAATGATTTTATATGCAGCTCCTTTCGCATTCACTTGTGAATGTTTCTTAAGGAACTATAAAAATATCTGCCAATATGATGACACATGTATCTGATCGTACGGGCATAATTGCAGCGTAATTCGTAACGGTTTATGTTAAATAAATGCAGTATGAGTAATCGATCTTATCGGCAATGAAATGATTTGGGATACCTTTGGGACCCGTCTTGAAACACGGACCAAGGAGTCTAGTATATGTGCGAGTCATTGGGCTTTTAAGCCTAAAGGCATAATTAACGTAACT